>JAATLQ010033050.1:0-44452 GCA_013421005.1 Heliconius erato x Heliconius himera | reverse complement strand
TGTAACGGCTCACGGTTAGTTATGACTGCGGCAAGTGCTGGATCTCATTGTTTCAATCTCGGATACTTTCAGATAATACGATTTCACTTCATTGATAAATAAACCTTGACGGCTACATAATTTACTTTAAAGGAGGCGATAACGGAACCTTTTAATAATACTGCGCCTTCACGGTTCACTAAGATCATTAATTCTGAAGGCTTTGGCATATGAGCTTATTTCTATATTCTGCGAAGCCTTTAGGTTAAAATATACGCCTAGAAATAGACGATTTTCTATTCTAGCAGTAAAGCTTTCAAACAAAACAAGTTACGTGATTTCCTGTTTGAATATTTTATTTTTGAATTCAGTATTTTTTTTTTTTTATAGTAATAGAGTTGTTTTTCCTTTATGTAGTAGTTAGTATACTGCACACTTAAACTTTAGTGTGCAATATACCACTATATAATACGACATATAATATAAACAGGCCAGTCGTGGCGCAGGGGTACAAACGATTGACTGTAAATGCTACAGTTTGTGGGTTCAATTCATATTTGATAACATGAAATATTTTTATTTCCTCGCTCTGGTAACGACTTAAAGCACCGCGTTGAGTGACCCTCTCAAAGGCTCCAGAATTCGAAGGCGAAAAGTGGAGACCTGGGTTACTTAACAATAGGTTCCATCTGCCTACACTCTTGTGTGGGTTATAGAGTGAAGGTAAAAAATATATATACAAGTTACTTTTATCAAAAATATTAGCTTACATAAGTAGGTACCAACTATAAAACTAATTTTGTGGTACTAAGATCATATTACTTATCGAGAATACAAGTTTCATACATGAGATACCAACACCAGACTGTAATAATTACAACGCCACATAAATTACGAAAGTGTTAAATGATTTGCAAACAATAATCTAGATGCGTTAGCGAAGCGATACGCATACTTAAGATATGAACAGAGATCGTTTATGAGGTTGTATATCAAGATTTTTATTTACATGTATTTATACTGGGCGAGGCGTTTTTGTCGTACTTATTGCATGTTTGTTATAATATTTTGTGGATTTTTATTTACATTTCCTTGAAATATATGACTGAATGTTTTTTTTTTTAACAAAAGCGGCAACAAATATTTAATCCAGCGTACTAATTATAATTATTTCTTTATGGAACTTTATTGTTTTGCACATAATAATGTTAAAATATTTACGCCATTTAAATTGGTTTTAAAAAGAAAAGATTGCAGAAGTCGTTAAAAATAATATAACTTTGTAGAAAAGTTCAGTATGTTTTAGCAAGAAACAGGAACTCTTAATTGGATAATAGCGCAGACCGGCTTGGATGCGTTTATCCCTTATATTATTACATTGCTATGTCTGACTATGAATATATATATATATATATGTAAATCAAATAAAAAATAAAATCAGCTTCACGCTATATCTCGCACACAGCGGGGTAAGCAGAGGGAAGCTAGTGTTAAGATACTCCGTTCCCCATTTTCTGCCGAATTCTGGATGCATTGCTTGTTCAGAGGCAGAACTTAACGCCGCTTGTAGCCTCGACACCAGAGCTAAGAAATGAAAATCTAAACTTAAGTCAAGAGTTAACTCGAGTGGGGATCGTACCCACAACCAGTCGGTTTTACAGTTACACTTTGTGCCCCTGCGCCACGACTGGTCTCAATATATATTTAAATGAACATAATGTAAAATTTAATTGTTTAAATTTTACATTATGTTTATTTATTTCAGCCTTTTACTAAGATTCGTTGCAAACAGAAAGCTGTTAAAAACAAAAACATAATTTGGATTATAACAGTATCTAGTGCAAGATCTTAATATCTTTTCTTTCACAAATATCGAAACGCTCCAATATTTAAACTATCTGTGACTAGATTTACACCCGCATCACCGCAATTGATATTTCGATACCGATCTTAACAAGATCGTGACATTCGCAACACGCGTAAAATATTAACCCATAATACTGTCGGACGCACATCTCGAACTCATTAAAAGGTACAATCGTGAAAATTATCCATCGCCCGGGGAGTTGTCGATCGTAAATCCCTACGTTTTACTGTGCGAGGTCTTAAATCCGAGCGTAAAATTGTCGCGGACGAAATGAGTGTCCCCCTTTAATTAGATGCGGCCGCTGCGTCGCTTGCGTCACGTCCCTACCCCCCCGCCTCCCCATCGAGCCCCACTTCCCCCCCTAGTTTGTTTTAAAAACTACCCGCCGAGGATTTTAACGAGATTAATTCAAGTACGCTTTATAGGTCATCTTGGTAAAGTTGTTTTGTGGTGATTTCTAAAGCATTTTTTTCATTAAGGTAAAGTCAAAAGGTACACGTTTTGTGTAAATCATACAGTTTGTTTTTTTTCGCGACAGATTTCAATAGAATTTAGGTATTTTTTAAACTAGTGGCCGCCCGCAAATCTGTCTTGGTGAATTTAAGGACCCTTGCTACGCTACTTCAACTTACTACTTCATTGTTTTTACGCACGCTACAGGCAAACCGACAAACAGACAAAATAATTAAAAATCAATGTTTCAGGTTCTTTATGTTTATTAACAATTTTTCTTTATATATATTCCATTTACAGACAGTGAGCAGTTACATTTTTATTATATATATAGATTATTATTTTATAGATTAAATATTTCTATATTACCTAACGACATAACTTTCCACTTTCTGACACAAAGTAGCTCCCGGCGGAATTCCAGAATATTGTTGAAATAGTTTGTAATTTTAGAGCACCATAAAAGCTTTGTCGATCTTAATATTGTTATTGCGGTTCGAAAATCACTAGCAACTAAAAGCTTTCCACCATACATCAATGAACTGGCTTCATAGAATTCCAAACAGAACAGCAAAGAGATCAACTTAACAAGTTCAAGTGCTCCTCGCATTTACAACGATACCGCGCACCCTTCCTTTCATCAGACGGTTGAAAGGAAGGGAAGGTTTTTATTTAAGAAATGTTAGCCTCTATGGTCGCGGCGTGCCATATCAACAGATTTCCAATCTAAAAAAGCATTTTCTATTCAAATTTTTGTTACACCTTTTTTTCATGCATTGGTTACGTTTAGACTATTTGAGGGACACTTGTATGTTAAACCCACTGTTGTATATTTTTCCTTTAGCTTATATAGTTAGAACATTTATTAAACATTTTATTTTAAAACAACATATTTTTTAATTTGTTTAAAAAAAAAACAACAGCTCTCGTACATTCATAATAAATTAAATTTCATCACAAATGAGAAATCTTAAGTATACTGATATAAGTAGCATATTTTTCTCATTAGTAGTCAATTTTTCATTGAATTAAAAGTCGAAATATGTTAACGATCTTCCGCTTCTTATAGAAGTATCCGTGAATAAAACAATGAAAATGCAACGCGGCCGAGCACGAATGTTGCCGCAATGAATTGTGACAAGGTAAAAGCTTTGTTCGTTTGGTAAATTAAATTCTAAACGAACACTGTATATACTGAAAACGGTTAAAAGGGCGTCGCGTTGACAAGTTGCGTAAAATGGAAAAGGTTATTATTATTATTTTATATTTATGTATATTGTCTTTTATCCTTTGATTAAACTTATTTTGGCTTTTGACTTTCGAATCGTATACAACCTTCTTATTTTTTTTTTTCACATTAGAATCTTTTAACATTTAATTTTCTATGCATATAACTAATCTTATTTATTAGCTTAAAACATTGAATAAGTATCAAATATCAAGAATCGACATTTCGGTGATTTATATACAGCATCACGAAGCTCACGATGTAGCTATCGATGCGTGGATCCAGGCGAGGCGTGCCCTCAAAGTAAGATTTCGCGCATTTTTACACCATAATAAAAACCGTAAATAATGTGGAGTGGTACAGCCGAGCCGGGTCACGATATGCCTCAGGTCCTGTCGACAATTCGTAAATTTACCAGTAACTTTAGTAGCTCAAACAGTGTAAATGTTGATTTGAATATCGTCGAAAGAATTTGGTTGCTTTTAAGAACAACAAAAAATGTTCGTTGGGAATCAGTAATGAAAGTAAATACTGAAAGTGATTTATATTATTTTTTTTTCTGAAAAGATACAAATTTTTACTTTATAATATCTATGAATAATAGCTCATGATAATAACTTGGCCATCGGAACGCATGGTTTTAAAACGAAAGAACGTGGAAAATATTCTGGTATATAAAAAGTTTACACTTTTAGATAATTATTAACTATTAGTTTATAATAATTATAGGCACAATAAATTTTTTTTATATAAATAAAGAAAATTATTACTAAATCACGTTATGCCTTTTATACATCCGCCTCCTAACCAAATTGAGTGGTTTTAAATTACGGCCTTAAACACAGGATAAGTCATATTTGTGTAATCATTTTTATTATATTTGCTCAACTCGAGCGAGCATGTAACTTTTATGTTAACCGAAAATTTACAGCGAACCGTTACGTTACAACTAATGCCTCTAATAAATGTTCATGTGGATCTGAAATATTTTCAGTGGACATAGAAAGCTTTAACTGGATAATAAAAATGCAAATACGCGGCCAGTTTTATCGAAAATAGAGGATATTCTATCGTACTATACTTACATATGTTGATGCGGAAAACATGACTTTAATTGCCTGATATCTATCTTCATAGTTTAATGCCTATAAGATACTTATAAATCAGCTTCACGCTGTATCCCGCACACAGCAGGGTGGACAGAGGGAATATAGTGATAAGACTCTCCGTTCTTTACTTTCCGCCGAATTTTTCGAGGCATTGCGTGTTGAGTAGTGGAACTCAACGCCGGGCTTCTGCCTTGGTACCATAGCGAGGAATTGAAAATATTAAGAAATAATAATTTATTTCCTCGAGTGCGGATCGAACCCACAACCGTCGCGTTTCAGTCACACCCTTGTGCTCCTTTGCCACGACGGCCTTATAGGTAATTCTTATAAGTTTAATTATAATTATAGTTTTAGCTAAGGAAGAAATCGTTAATCAAATATTCTTCTTCTTCAATAATCAACACATAATACTATCTTCAAGCAATTATTGTGGATACCAACATTATTAACTTCATACAAATTTTTTTGATAAATTTATTTAGGATACTGCTGAAACAAAAGACAATTAATATTCGCATCTATGGCGCAGCGGTGGCTTAATTCAAAGGCAATAGAGCGATCCAACTTAATTTTCAGGCTCACCACAACGTCCTTTGTATTGAACCCCGTTGGATTAACGAACTTTGAGTTTAGTTAAATAGATAACTGTGAAAACGAGATGAGCAGTAATTGCATTATGAAAACGGAAACTATATTTAAAAAATGTATATATTTATTTTAAAAGTACCCGCACACAGCAGAGTATGTAGAGATTCTGGAGGCATTGTGTGCTGAGTGGAGGAACTCAACGCCGCGCTTTGCCTCGATACCAGAGCGAAGAAATAAAAATATAAATTTAAGTATTTTTTTATTTCCTTGAGTGGGAATAGAACCCACAACCAGTCAGCGTTTACAGTCACCTTTTTCGCCTCTGCGCCACGACTAACGTTTTTTTTTTAATTTTGGGAATTTGTGCTAGTACCTTTTAACACTTTTTTTTTAAATCAAACATATGAGTAACATATTTTATTTAACATTAAATATAATAAACATGTTGACATGACTCTCGACAAGCAGAATTATTAAATATTTCATGCTACGTATTTAGTGGTGGGACCTAACGTTGTTCCTTTGTCTTAGCCATCTCAACCGTGATATTATCCTGCACCCTTCGCTTGAACGTTGTTTACGCAAATTAAGTAAAACTAAATATTATAAATATGCGTACAGTTAACAATATAGAACTTGCATAGTACTAATAACGTTATCAGAGAAGATACGCTGTGCAATGAATATTTTTAATTTTGTTGTTAAAATATAACTGGTGGCGAGAGGTGAGATTATCCCCGTCTTTGGTAATTACGCCACTTAATTTAGCTAAGCACGCGGTTAGTTCTAACGTAATCTAGAACGTAACTCAGCTTGTTAACCAGTTGTACGTTTCACCTCTTTCATCTTGATTAACGGGAGTGTCATCTATACAGTGTCCTCCTTTTTCTTTGACATCTTGGGTTTTTGATTTCAAAACACGATAGGCCACTTAGCTGTCGTGTCTCTCTTAACTTAAGTCCTTTCGGTACGTGTAGTATCTGCAGGTTCACTCTTTTACGGTTTAATTTACGGTGCGTCGCCGTCGGGGTCTACCGCTATCGGCCGCCTGAAAAGATACTCGACGATTTATACACTGTCGATTTCATTCTGGATCGTGCCCACTGCGCTCGAAATTTATGTTGCGTGCTGCTCCTTCCGACGAAGAGCTAACAATGCGCAAATACATTTTAAGTAACGCCTCTGAAGCCGTGGATGTCTCGTATTTTTCGCAAAATTCCATTTTAATCTGACTGATATATAGTGTGGTGGAGATTTATAGACGCAGCTCGCTGCAAATGTAACGTTTTAACGATTTTTGTCGAATTTGTTCAATATTATTTACATTATTTATTGAAAATATGTATATTATAACCATTACACTATTTTTTTTTTACTTGTAAATACTAAATCGTTAAAGTTAGTTAGTGTTGTTATCAACAGATTGTTTTTATTCGTGTTCGGCTATAAAATAGTAAACGCTAATCGCTTAACGACATAAACTAGTTTAATACGTTTATTAACGTCAGTAGCAACTTCGGCTATCTGATGCATTGTCAAGCACATTAACAGTCTATCAAGGCTTGGCACCTTCTTGCCAGCTATAAAACTGATAAGATACGTCCAAATAAATAAAGGCCAAACGATAGTTCTATTTAAATATCTCAGAAGAAATTACTTTATCGCGATAACGCCTACATTAATCGGCTATAATATGTTGCGTAGCAAGTAATCCTTGTGCAGTGATATAATAATATATTAAAGTAAAGCTTTTGAAGTTAATTGTCGGTGATAAGTTTATTTAAGATAGTCGTTGCTTACAAGAAAGCACAGACGATCACGCTAAAGTCAATTCTGACATACGGAATGCTATTTCATTTAGCGTCTGACATTTAATGAGCGCAGCTTTTGTAATACAATAACATTTTGCGCACGTTTGACACGTTGAGTAAATATTCCAAAGGTAATAGTTATAACTTTATCCTTTAAGTACTAAGTTTCGTGTGTATATTAAAATGTGGTATGTTGAGTAACGCGAATATTCGCGCAGCGTTTCACTACATGGATGAATGGTGTTTTATGAATAATATTTAGTTAACTTGACTTTTAGATGTTATAGATGTTATATCATGAAACATCACCTGATTGTAACCGCTGTGGTTGTGGGTTCGATCTCCACTTAGGGGAATGGATTATTATTATTTCTACTCCCTGGTAAACCAAAGCGTTTTGTTCAGTTCCGCCACTAAAAACAAAATATCTTCAATCCTGGCAAAAAGTGGAGAACAGAGTGTCTTGATTTTAAGCTCCTCTGATCTGTAATGTGGACGAACAGGAAGCTAAAATTAAATAATAATTAATATAATATCAAATATTACTATATCAATATATATTAGTAAACATACATATGTATGTTTTATTTAAAATCGATAACCGGGGTGGAAACACGTAAATCGGATATAAAAGTTTTTCAATGAGAAAATGCACTCTTTATTTTCCCAAAGCAAAGTTTCGACCTTTAGGAGTGTTCAGATTCCGAGATTAGTTCAGCTTGTAGTCCGCTTGTTGAACGAAAAGTTTTTTGTTAGACTTGTCTTGCTTCGTCTCGTCTGCAAATTTTACGTCAGCGGAAACACATGTCATAGTTTTATTTGCATACACGTTTGGAAATGTTTCATTTCGAAATACTAATGTATACGAAATTTAAATTTCCTTTTTTAAAAGATATTTATTTATACTTTAAAGGCGCAATTGCATTCAAATTATATCAAAATGAATATAAAGACTCCATTTATTCGTATGATAGCCAGCAAACATTTAAATTTTGTTTACATAGAAAATATCATTCCATTTTTATTTCATTTTAAACGGAATAGAAGACTTAACTAAAAGTCCTATACAATGATATTGGTTGTTTTACTGCGAAAGCGCTTCGGGTAGTTTGTTTTAAAATTTCACATTGTTTCTTTTCGATCAAGTCCAAGTATTGTCTACTTTACGGCTGTCTCACATCTTAAAAACTTCTTGTTTTCTTTGTTATAACGCTTTTGTCTCTGAACTGTTAGGCTAATTTAAAATAAATTTAGTCTTTACATTTATTTATTGAAAAATATAAAATGAGATTTTTTTACATTATTAAATACAAAGGTGTTAAATTAAAATATACGATTACCTATATATAAAATTTTAAAAAATAATCAAATTAAATTAGCTTCACGCTGTATCCCGCACACAGCAGGGTAGGCAGAGGGAACTATGTATGTGGGATTTCGTCTCTCTCTTAACGAGGAGAGAGGTAAGACGGTACCAGGGCTAGGCCCTCTTGCCGTAGTATCTAACGACGGTCATGACTATGACCGCGGCGATGGGGTGGAAAAATATTTCCGGAAACCTCGGGTCGCGCTTGCGCAGGACTGGAAGGGGTGAAAAGAAATGGGGAAATTCAAGCGATGAATGAGCAGGGAGCTGAAGGGGCGGTCAGCCCAGCCAGGTGAGACCCTTGGTTGACCCAAGGGAGGCCCAGCTTAGGCGACCAGCGACCACGACAGCAGCTCATGAATCAGGTGGTAAGATGAGATCACGGGGTGATGGAAGCGCGGCAGGATCTGGAGGGCGCGAATGTAATGGCGCAATGCCTCGGATGTGGGCATGGCGGGAGGCGTCGGCACGGCGAAAAGCAAGGGTGGTCTGGAGTCTAATGTGGTCCTCCAGGCTCTCTACGCGGAGGTCTCTATGCAGGGTTGCATTCCTCACGCAGTAGGGAGCCTGGGCGACGAGTCTTAGAGCGATGTTTTGGACAATCTGGAGACTGGAGCGTTGGCGCTGGTTCGTAAGAGCGTACCAGGCTGGCGCAGCATAGGTAAGTCGAGATCTGGCATACGCCTTGTAGAGAAGCAGTTTGGTCTTGATAGGGAGGCGGGATCTGAATAGTGGTCGTAATACGTGAAGTGCGAGCTTGGCAGAATTGGTGACTTTTCTCACCTGAGGAATCATGGAGAGCTTACGATCGATCTCAACCCCCAGGTAAGTAACTTGCTTTTTCCAACCGACTGGCTCATTGTTGATAGTCAGCGGTGGAGGTGTTCTTCTAAATGGGCCAAACAAGATGGCCTGAGTCTTGGCGACATTTAGGTTGAGTCTCCATTTCGCCAGCCAGTCGGGTATTCGTTCCAGTGCACTCTGAAGCTTGCAAGCAGCACTCGTAGCTGTGAGAGATGTGGCGACTAACGCAATGTCATCAGCGTATAGCGCTAGTGTGGCACTGCTCGTAGAGGGGAAGTCATCGGTATAGATGGTGTAGAAGACCGGAGACAGCACACTCCCCTGAGGCACTCCGGCGGTGATAGGGTGGCTGCTAGAAATGACACTCTCCACCCTAACACAAAACGATCTTCCCTGTAGGAAGGCAGCGGTGAATTTTAATAGGTACAGGGGAAAATCGGCCTTGATCATCTTGTGTAACAGACCAGGATGCCAAACGCGGTCGAACGCGCAGGCGACGTCCAGGAAGACGGCAGAGGCGCCCTCCCTCTTGTTCACGGTGCTAGTAATCAGGTGTAGAACCCTTACGGCCTGAAGGGTGGTCGAGTGGTCGCCTCTGAAGCCAAACTGCTCGGCTCTGGGCTGAAATTGAGCCTGGATGAGGGGCAGCAGCAATTTCTCGAGCAGTTTGGAGGTAGCGCTGAGAAGAGTAATTGGCCGATACCCTTCCGCCTTCCTGGGATTCTTATGTTGTTTGGCAAACATCACCACCAAGCCCTCCTTCCACGCCCGGGGAAAGTATCCCAGACGCAGAATGGCGTTGAAGAGTCTGGAGAGAGATGCGTGGGTCTTCATAGGTAGATGTCGGAGAGCCCCGTTCGTTACGCCATCACGACCCGGGGCCTTTCTAGGTTTCAGTTTCCCTGCAGCCTTCCTCACTGCTGAGGGGGAGAAAAAAGGAGCTGGTGGTAGAGGTAAGGTGGAGGCGCGCAGCACGTCGTCCACTTCTCGCTCCAACTGAGCATGCACTTCAGGACAGCTGGATGGGTTGGGGGTGAACTGACCCCTCAGATGGTTTGCAAAAATTTCAGCACGGTCCTCCGCCTTGTACCGGAGGGAACCGTCACTGCCATGATACAACGGCCCAACCGGTGCAGGCTTCTTTGATATCTGACGACAGAGTTTATATAGTGAAGCATGATCGTCACTGGCTTCGGCAATGCGCGCATCCCATGTAAGGGTGGCAGAAGTGTTGAGAGCTGCGCGAACGGACTCAACAAGACCATTGAGTCTGGTCTTGGTCGCGGGTTCCCTCGTCCTCTGCCACTCGGCACGGACTCTTCGCTTCTCCAGGATCAACTGGGAGACTTTGGCAGAAGTTTTGGGTAGTCTGCGAGGATGGAGGGGAGCGGTCGCACCGTCCATGGCTCCTTTGATGGCATTGGTTAATTTCGCCTCCAGGCGATCGATGCTGTCCGGAGTATCTAGTGGCTCGGACCTCACTGGAGTCGTTTCACATAATGTAGCAGCGAACTTCTCCCAACAAATTAATCTCCCCGCTGGTGGTCTGCGCGTCACAACTGGGTGGCCCGTGATGACTGCGAGCACTGGGAGGTGGTCCGACCCAAAAGCGTCAGGCAACACCTCCAGCGCCATCGCCATCGCACCCCTGTGCACTACCAAGTCAATGGTAGTTGGGAGAAGAGCACGGTTGACGTGGTAGTGGGTGGGCTCATCAGGCCCAGAAATCTCATATCCATGCCTGGAGGCATCCTCAAAAAGCTTCCGCCCGATGTTGCAGGCACGGCGGTTTCCCCATGTTGGATGTTTAGCATTCCAGTCTCCCGCGAGTAGAGTCGGGGCTGATCTGTTGAGCGCTTCGTGCACCTCTCTAAGGTCTAGCAGAGAGTTGGATGGTCTGTAGATGGCGAAGACGCATAGAGCCCTGTCGCCGAGGGAGATCTCTACACCGAGAGACTGGAATGACTGTGAGTTCAATATTGGGAGCGGCTGGTGCACAAGGTTCCTCCTAACAGCAACCAGAAGGCCCCTGTGAGCATTGGTTTGAGGAGCGTCCAGACGAATAACATGAAATCCTGGGATGTTAGCAGGATCAGATGGTCGAAGATGCGATTCGTTGATGAGAGCTACATCAATGTTTTGCTCTCGCAGAGTGTGGCGTAAGAGCAGGATTCTTGATTTGAGCCCGGCTGCATTCCAATAAATGATCCTAAGCTCCTTACCCATTGGAAAGCAGCCGAGTCATGCCTTCTAGTACTGCCTTGACAGGGTCACGACCTTCCCTCAAGGCAAGAAGGACGTCCTTGAGGGTGTCGAGAGCCCTGTCGATGGAGACAAATGTGCTCTGTTGGCACGCTGGAGTTCTTGGAGCGGCTACGGTGGCAGAAGTAGGATGAGGATGAGGATGAGTGGAGGTGATGGCGGGAGACACAGACGATGATGGTAGTGCCGAAGAGGGGGGAACATCCTCTCTAAGGGTCTTCTTCCCCTTCCCCCTCTTTTTCAGTCTAGCACCCCTTTCGGTCGGCGGGTTTGCTGGAGCCATCAGCGAGGAAGCCTGTGTCTCCGCAACAACCATATTAGTGGCGACCGGAGCGACGGGCTGGACATTTGGTTTCGTGGGCCTGGACGCAGTAAAGGCGACAGTGCCGGCTCTCTTGTTTCTAATTTCTCGCCGAAATTGTGGACAAGCAGAATGATTTGCAGGATGGGGCCCTCCGCAGTTAGCGCATGTCGCAGGCTCCTCCAGAGGGCGCGGACAGTCCCGCGCGAAGTGCTCCTCCCCGCACCTCACGCAGGTCATGCGTCTATGACAACCGTGGCTGGAGTGTCGAAAGGCCTGGCACCGATGACATTGTGCCGGGCCACGCTTGCTGCGCCAAGATTCAATTGTAACGCCTGACATAAAGAGCAGCTCTGTGACACCAAAAATTCCGGGCACCAAATCCGGAGTATTTGTGAGGATGACGAAGAAAACACAACCAGGGCGCCCCATCCTCGCCCTGATTGGTTTTACATACTCCGCCTGATATCCTTTCTCTGCCAGGGCTTCTATAATTTCATGAGGAGCCGTCGATGGTGGCAGTCCTCGAATGGCCACCTTCTTACTCAGCTCCGAAGGCAGCGCATACGAGTACCAAGACAGGCGCTGGGATTTCTCTAAATCACAAAGGTATCGTTGTATTACCCGGTATTCAAGTATGGAGCTCGGGGTGAAGCGAATACCTCCCCCCAGTGGACGCGCATTGGGAGCATGGCCCAGAAGATCTTTAAGTGCTCTAAAGTGAGTGGTCCACTGAGGGAAATCCTCCACAATGAGCGGTGGCAGCCTCGTTTTGGGAATCGACGGAGGTGGAGGAGCGGACCCAGCAGAAGTGGATGTCGACTGGCTAGGTGCAGTACTGTCGGTCATAAGAGCATCGGCGAAAGACCGACCAGCAGGATTCGGACAGGAAATAGGAGTCATAGTGGTTGAGGATGTGGTGGCAGGAGGTAGAATAGTAGATCCAGCGGGAGGAGCCGGAGCTAAATCTATATTACTACGTCGGCGGGGATCACGGGATTTTGGCGGCAACGAATCACCCTCAAACGTGACCTCCATGTTCTCGCTCGTACTGAGTTCGCGGCATTTATTGTTAAGAAACACGCTTATGTGTTCCATTAATGATTTGGAGAGGGCCCCGCGCTGTCGAAGCTCCGCCACAGCCACCAAATCGGCATTCAATTGCGATTTAGCATTAAGCTCTGGGATATCGCATGCCACAGGTAGTGGCCGGGGAACCGTCGGGCCGAAACCCGAGGTAGGAGTCAACCTCCCACTAGAGGGCGGAGAGGCAAAGGAATCCGCGAAGGTCTGGTTCGCAGGAACAGCGGTCGCTTCGTCTGAGTCCGGCAAAACACGAAGAGCTCGACATCTTGCGGTCTCAGGGGAATGCGAAGGGCGGGGAGAGAGGTTTCTCGAAGATCCCTGCTCGGCTTCAATTGACACAATGCGAGGGCGCGAGCGAGAGCGGACTCGTCTCGCGCCACTTCGACCATTCATCACAATACACCAGAGTTCGGTTTAAGTTCGTAAGGAAACGTGCCCGCACCGGCAGTCATCGGCTTCGGAGAAAGCCGAAAAGGTCGAAAGCAGCCGACGTCGGCGAGACGTCGGCGAACGCGACGCGACGCTATCCGAGCGTAGACAGTACCGATAAAGGACTCGGGCCGGAAGTTTGACACTTGATCGCGGGCAGGCCGATCCCAGAGGGAACTTCTGACGAATTCTGGAGGCATTGCGTGTTGAGTGGCAGAACTCAACGTCGCGCTTAAACCTCGACACCAGAGCGAAGAAATGGAAATATAAATTTAAGTAAATATTTCAACTCCTCAAGTGGGGATCGAACCCACAACCAGTCGGTTTTACAGTCACACCTAGTGTCGCTGCGCCGCGACTGGCCTCAATACTAAATACCTATATATCACTTTATATGATATGTTTCAAAAGTCAACATGTAAAAGAACCAATAGCAATCTTTTAAATGTATCTGATAGTAAATCTGAGTGCATCTAATCGTGTAGACGCGTCTACGTATTTCACCAGCGCTACTGTGCACCCCCGCTCCCAATTACTCGTTGGAATCCTTGTCCACTGTAATTGGATTGGGCTGGCAGCAGACTTGTTGGCATTTTAATTGTGCTATTGTGACGGCGGACACCGGCCGCCGCTCGCTGCGACACCGCTTAGATAGACGCTTTTTATTTTCTATCACAAAATGTCTAATGGATTAGTGTGCTATTAACTAATCGCTGTCTGAATCTCGCATTTGTGAGATTTAAAGCTGATTTAAAGGAAAGCCATTGCCGATAGCTTTGTTTTATGTGTTTCTTTTATGTATTGTAATGTATTGTATTCGTTTGGTATATATATACATAGTTAGAGCTTAATGTAGTTCGGTCCAAGTTGTGAACCAGCTTGCTTTTTTTCAACGTTGACTTCTTAATATAAATCTATTGATCAATTTCCAACTGTTTTAAATTCGATTAATATATCTTATTAACATATCTTACTACTAACAAAAACGCGTGAGAACATATCTCTAACACCGTGTCGTCAAATATTTCTACAAAAGTCACGGCGTTTCAAGAAATCGTAACATACATGGAATGACTGACACGTATCGCCGATCCACATTCGAGGAATCGCAGCTTCAGCAGTCTTCGAAATTTAGAATATTTCGAAAACCGAGCCTCTGAGAAAAATAGTTTAATTACATCGATAGCTACGGATCGAGTGATTATAATTCAGATTCCAGAATGTGTACGAGTAGCTTAATTCATTCATTCTTCATTCACTTATACTAGAACTATCAATTTTGATCGTTTCTATTGTTTTCAATCCTTTCATTTTTTTGTGCAACAAAATCTGCTGTTGGCGCGACACTGGTCAGAATATATTATACAAATTTTGGAAATAAAAACAAGACAAGAGTGACAGGTACACTTATTCGTTCTGCTTATTTTTGTTTAGTGCGGCTTTATCGAGCGACCATCGAGGCTCGGCATGTAAAAGGGATGAATAAAATATATGCCTCTGCTTTCAACACTTTCGCTCGTTCGCCACCGAATGGGAAATTGGGAAACGGCTTTAATACAACCGTACTTACAACTGATTTGCTCGTGTTTAGCTTCTAATATACTGGCTCTTATTAGTTGATACCAACAGACGAACTAGCTAGAATTATACTTTTTAAATAACTAATCTAATTTATAATCATTATCGTGATGACCTATATGTTACCCACAGATTTCCGCATTGAATATTGAGAAGTTAAAATAATAACGCAATATCTAACAATTCCACTTTTTTGCATAAGTTAAAATAATGCAACGTAACGTGGTTCATTTTATTGTGCAAAATTTTGGTAATTGAGAAATAACATAATGTTGTATCTAGACTTCATTTTACAAGGACTCATCTACGGACAGGCAGAATCGCAAATATAAAATATTAGAATCAAACTACAAAGCAGCACGTCGCAAAAGAAGATATAAAGGTTTTCCTTGCTAAACCGTAAGATATTCTCAATTTCGTTGTTAACATGTTCGGATCGTCCGCTATGTCTCATGCCCTTTTTTTGATTTTAGAATTTTTCGCGGCCTTTTAAATTTGAATTCTTTTCTCCTCTTCTACGAAAAGGTATCGAATGCTTCGCCTTTGTATCACTTTTTGCGTCAACTTATATTTTGTTGCGAATGTGACATTATTTATGATCGCTGTCTTAGCTTTTACAAGAATCTTTAGATCATTACAACTGGATTAAATAAATCTGTATCTTAATAAAAATGTCTCGGTTCCATATTTATTAATACTTCTATATCATTGACAAAACGTTTAAATGCCAATATTCCGTTTTAAAACAATTGCAAAAATAAACATTTGTAAACCACACCGCAGAGAAAATTTGGAACGCCGATTTCGTGCTCTGGTGAAAACTCTAATACAATAACAAATAACGACTTTTGAATCGTAGCAACAAAGTACTAAAACACTAATGGATTTAGAAAGTGAATCCAATATCGATATCTTGTGCAACTCTCACGGGTGTTTTTTGTGGCTGGCCAATTTAAACTGACAGAGAGATCATTACACATAGATGGTGGTCAAATTACATCTAACCCTCTGTATAAATAACATTACGCGTAATCATAGTGACATTAATCGTTTCCTCAACCCGTGTACGTATATTGATTTTTTTTTATTTATTTGTACGACAGAAGAGACCGCTAAGTATAATTTGGTTGATATTTTTTGTCGTTATCTCCCGTATTGAATCAAGAAGGCCGTGTATATGAGTTCGGACAGGTCTTATTTCTTGAAATTCTTTTAGAGTCGTCATATTTTTATGATTATTATAGTTATTGGATAAATACACGCGGAGAACGTTAAGTGGTTGTCATTTAAAGTTATTACTGTTATTAATTTGAATGCATATCAATTGAGTGAAACTTTGTTTTTTGTTAAAGCCGCAAAAATATATGATACACCTACTCCAGTGAAATAAAGTAAATTATTTTTTTTCTATATTACATATATGTATATAGTTCTTTATGTCTCTACGTTTATTTTGTGTCTAGATTTTGTCGCTGAGTGTATAAACAGCAGCTGTATTAAATGTAACATTTTAAGGCAATCATTTACAACCTACATACTACATTCAACAAGAATTCATTTACTTTGACGTGTATATTATCTTCGCTTTGTCTTTGTCCTAATGGCGTTACATTATTGTTAATTCACGCGTGCTATGTGGTATCATATTAAAATGATATCATAAGAGAAATTGTATTTACGTTGTTTCAATTATTTTTTAGTTTTTTGTTAAATGTTATATTACGGCATCGTGACTCAGTTAGCAAGCTACAGATTTTAAAAACGATTTAATTAATAATTCGATTTTCCTGATTCATAATAAAAATAATAGCTACATATAAAGTCAACAAAATATCGAATATTAAAATAATTCTAAAAATTAAAGACATTTACATTGTATTCTTGTAGGTACGATAGGAACGAAACTTAAAAAAAAAACCGCATTGCAAACAATTATACAACACACCAGATAAAATATATCGCAAGGATAACTTAACGACAAATTTATATATATCTAAGCGCCCCAGCTATAAGCAAAGAAGTTGACGGTCCACCGATCGTTATCACGTCTCAAAATGGAAGTCCTCGCCGCCAAAGCACGTAATGCTGTACCATAAAAGCGCATCTCGAATGTTTAATTAATTTAATCAAATGTATTGATTAAACGTCAGGTGCCCACCCAATTAAATTATCGGTTGGCACCACGTTGGCAAGATTGTAAGTCGCCGAGTGCCGCCGGCGATACTGTATACTTCGCACTCTCGTTGCACGTCTCGTTTCGTTGCTATTGCACTGCCAGCAGCCGACACTCCATACATAAATAATATTCCTTTTTGATTATACTTGAGTATTTTATCTGTTAACAGTAATGCTATTACGGTCTAAGTGTCCGATGTCGTTACAAAGCCGGTAAGTAGCTTGATAATTTTTATATTATTGGCATCTCGTTCAATGTCGTATGTAGATAGGTTTGAGATGTTTTTTAATTGGGTTAATATGACGATGGATAAAGATAGTGTTAATAACTTTGTTAACTTGTAATGTAAATTGGAAAAGGTCTTGATACAAATGTAGGCTTAATATATTATTTAATTCTGTTTCGGCGTCACAGTTGGAACGGGTCTGGAAGCGCTCGATTATCGTGGGTGAGAATCTCTGTTTAAGTAATTTTTATATTATTTTTTTTTTAAACTAATTCATAAACAAAGAATTGATACCAAGCAATATCTGTTTGGTTTGGTTGTCTAGCTATTAAATTCTATATGCGTTTTGTAAATTATATAAAACCTACGATAATAAAAGAAAACGTTCTTTCTGTAAAGAAATAGTTAGAGATTGAAGAATTGTATTGTAATAATTTTAAATCTATTAGAATTTTCTTATGTCGGTTTTCCTAAATTCTTCATGTACTTAAACTTAAATCAGCTTCACGCTGTATACCGCATTCTGCAGGGTAGGCAGAGGGAACCTAGTGTTAAGACACTACGTTCCCCACTTTCTGCCGAATTCTGGAGGCATTGCGTGTTGAGTGGCAGAACTCAACGCCGCGCTTGTCCTCGACACCAGAGCGAAGAATATTTCATCTCCTCGAGTGGGGATCGAACCCACAACCAGTGGGTTTTACAGTCACAGTTTGTGCCTCTGCGCCACGACTGGCCTGATGGCCTGATGATTTATTTATTTTTATTTTACTTAAGTTTAAAATAGTTTTGTTATATCTATATAAATATTGTACCTTTATTGTTCTTTCGTATTAACTTAATACTCTTAATTTCTGTATGAAAATATTAAATTATTATTAAAAACCCGAATTTGATTCCCGTATGATTGATTATAAGCGAAGTTTTGTCAGTTTATAACATTTTAACTTTACCTCACATTTAAAGTCGAAGTTAGTATAGAATCATAAAAATTAAATAATTATCATAATATATACGTACGACTCAATCACAAAGCGAGTAATTTCATTATTACGTGATGTCTTCAAATAATGTTTCCATTATAAAAGTTCACGCCACATTTAACATCATTAACTTCTACTATTATATGCCATTTTTATTATAAAACGCGTATGTCGTTTCAATCACAATGAAACGTGTATGCCATAGTTTTCGTTTTTACTCGTTTCACACGACAATAACGTTGTGCGGCTTTAATTTGCGTCTTTATTACTGTGGTGGCCGCAGTTTTACTCAGTTTTTTTTTATGAAAGTGATATAAGTTCAACGAGAGCGTAAATAGATGATAAACAAGCATATCTAAATAGGTAGATTATTTAGAAATACATTATTCTATTTAATATTTATTAATTTTAGTGATATGTTTATCTAAATTTATATTTTTCTTTTCTTTGGTCTGGTGTCGAGGCAAAGCGCGGCGTTCAGTTCCGCCACTTAACACGCAGTGCCTCCAGAATTCGACGCAAAGTGGGGAACGGCGTGTTATTAGGTTCCCTCTGCCTACCCTGCTGTGTTCGGGATACAGCATGAAGCTGATTCAATTTTAATTTTATGTAAATACGAAAGGGAGCTTTATTATCTATAATTTAAAATATTTTGTAGTTTAAAATAAATATTACAATTTTTCCCTTAAGTGTTTAATATATAGAAACTATTTACATACATGTATTTCGTTACATTAATTAACTAAATAAGTACATCTACTGACATTTTATTTAATGTTAACTACAAGTCGTCAACACTCAAATGTCAGTGATAGTGTTGTTATCAGAAATAAAAGAAATAATTCTAAAATGTTATTCATTGTTAATTGTTCTATAACGCATGAACGCTCTAGGAGTTAAAACGTTTCACATTTATAGCGTTCCCTGTTCAGCCAAATTGCATTTGAGCGAACAGGCAATCCAAGTGCTTTCTCAAGAAACCTTGTTACGACCCCGAGATTTAACTGTCATGACATTTACGTTTTTATTTTGTGTCCCTACCTTGCACCTTATGTGTGTGTGAATTTTGTTTAATTTACTTCGGAACCAATTATGGAATTTAATTTGATTTTAAAATGGAAATCCATTCGGAAACCTACGTTTAAAACGAACAACGTTCTACACAGAATAGGAAAGCTTGTCTTTGTTTTCTAATCATACATCTTTACCATTTTTAATATACGTTTATTACATATTGTTGTTGTAATATACTCATATCTAAGTTAATACAATTTTGTAATATACCAACAATGTGAGTTTATTCGGATAATACACAGAAGAGACACCCACGCGAAGGAAGTTATTATAATTGAGTATGTGAGACTTATAGCATTCAGGTTTAATGTAGAAGAAGTGCAGAGCAATTTTCACGTCAGTATGTACTTTGTCATTATGCATCAGGATCGTGACGCCTCGAGACAACTCGCAATTATTATGTATGTAAAAGAAATTCTTTCTGATGCTGCAACATCGACAGTCGTGCAGTAGATTGATAAATAATATTTCTATTGTTAATTAATTTTAAATTTATATTTTCATATTTATTGAGTTAAAATTTAAATAAATATTAACTTAATATTTGTTAGGTGTATCTTAGAGCAGCATTTACTTTTATTATACGGTTTGAAAATATTTACAATAAGTATTTGTAAATAATGCATTTACACATCAATTGCGAAGCTTGAAATCGATCGTTATTTCAAGTCACTTAATAATAACACTAAATATGCCAAGACTATATTCTTCTCCACGATCGCCACAATTCCCGAAGTTCACATTATTATAACGACCCAGAGGCGCGTCGTCGCTGTGCAATGGAAACTGTGCTCACAGACCTATGAAATAACTGCCAATTTACTTTAATAGCCGTGATCGAGGCATGCGATAACAAGCCGCCTATAGCTGAACCCGTATTTTATTTATATATCAGCTCGATTCTTTTTCAATAACGTTTTTCTCCCTTACTGCAGAAATTTTGCTCTTTTACGGCATTGCAAATATGCTGGTTGCTATTTACTAGGTTAATTATGCGATTATATTACTTTACAATTTAACGCACAGTTGTTGGACATTTTACAACACACCATATACAGGTCATATATGCTTTTGTAAGGTGCTACATTTTTTTTTATTAAACTTCAAGGATACACCTTAAAACATTTTAAGTTACAAAGAATTTTGAAATATCAATTTAAGCAAAAATGTTAATTTTTAAGCTCGAATCTCAATAAAGATTAGATTGAACGTTTCTAAATAATAATTTAACGTGCGCTAGGTTTTCCAACGGAGCATTACCGGAGGTGCCTCGGGCGGCGTTCATTAAGGAGCCCGTCGAGATGGCATTGTTAACGTTTTTAATTCATGTGTCCGGTGCACGCGTCCCCCCTGCCCGGAGACTGCTGGGAAATCTCGCTGGAAAATTTACGCGACCATTTTTATACGTGTTTTTTTTTAGCGTTCCTCGCATATGTTTGTTGTTATTTGTTTTGTATTGTATTATATTTTATTTAGGTAAAAGGGAAACATGAGTATAAGACTAAACTGACGAAATCAACATTTAGAATTGTCGTAAAGTAAGATTAAAAAATGTCATGTCTGTCTTTATTTATCAAATTAGACGAAATGATGCAAAAATATTATTTTTATTATTAAAATATTACGGAACACTCAAAACGCGAATCAAGTCACCAGTCGGCCATATTTTCCGTTTATTTTTACTCATTTGCGCGGCGCTTCTATTTTATTTATTTCACGCTCTGATCGCCACGCAGCGCTTAGAGCGATTTTATTTTATTTGGTTTATGATGATTTCATTCGATATTTTTATACTACCTCAAGTATTTTAAGCATAAGAATTGTTGCCTTTAATGGTCACATATTTGATATACATTATTTATATAAATACTAGAAGATATAGAAAATATTTTAACATTCTTACAAGAAACATTTAAAATAAATATTCCATTACAAATCGTGATCTCTTTGTCGTTTAAACCAACATACCTGACTTATGTATTGGTTTCTTTTAATAAAGGTGAACAGTGTATCCGACAAAAAGTTAATTGTTTTGATTGCCAGCACACACACAAGACCGCCCATCCGACGTCTGTCTGTGCAAGTTATCGCCATAGAAAAGCATCTGATCTTAATTAGTTTTCAAGTGTTTGAAGGCGCCTAGACCGATATGATCTCCAGTTGCTACAATTTGTTTTACTTTAGCACAAAAAACCTGATATCCCTTTGTTTTTCGGTTTTATTTGAATACTTCCCGGTGATGTATGGTGATTGGCTCCCTTGTCCCCTTCTATCTCATTTATTATCACAACAATTCTCGAAATAGCATTATGCTGCAATATGGAAAGTTTGACTGTAAAAGAGATAGTTGTAGGTTCAATTAGGACTTAGGCGAATAAATAATTATATTTCTTTAATTTTACTTAATTTCGCAAAAAAAGTGTAGCGTTAGAAAATGTAAGAAAAAGTATCTTAAAATTAAGATCTTTACTAGGCTAAATTGAAAAGATGTGTGAAATTAATCAAACTAAATTTGCTTAAAAAAGTAATATTAAAAACCAGTCAAAGAATATTGACTCATTAATAAATCAATCAAATTTGACTATTAATTATATAATATACAATTCAAGATATGCTATTGTATAATTCCTTAATTATTATTAAGGGGATCAACATATTCATCAATTTGATTATTTTATAGTTCTCTATTTTAAAATACTGAAAGATATTCTATTGTAAGAACAGACAGCTAACACGTTACTTCATAACATTAACAGTGTAACGATGAATCATCATTATTTTGAACACTTCCTTATGAAGTCAAAGAACATTTTGATGGCTGATCTTATTTTATATTTACGTGTATTCGATTCCATTTACCAAGTTTTGATTTTTTACGACTTCTTCCAAGAGATCATTGCTATAGGTAATTATAGGAACGTGGTCCGAATGGTGGTAGCCCAAAATATTATTTTTTGTGTATAAATGATATTACAGAAAAACATGTTTAAGTTATAACTACTTATTTTGAAGCATTATTTGTTTTAAAAAAATGCTAATATATTATTTTACAAAAGAAAATACGACTGTTGAGATGCAACTGGGACACAACGATCGTAGATTCTAATATACATAATAAAAGTGAAGAATGTGAATGAATACCAAGCAGATTAAATCAAAAAACAAGAAGCTGTAAAGATAGAAAGAGCTTGACAACTAGGAAACCCTTCACATACAAGAAAAAGCTGAACAAAGGCGAAGCAGTCATGCTAAAATCTGTTTTCATACATGCGATCATTGAAGATCTCGATAAACAAGCACCGTTCGCGGCAAATTGAAACCCGACCAAGTGTAAAATGATCAGACCGCATTCCTGTCTACAGCAAACGTCTAATACTCCGCCTCCGTGAGTCCAACGGTCACCTAAATATGAACAGATTGAGCTTTTATTCTATACGATCGAATGCACTCCTTTAGCTGAGGCAATATGAAGTATATTGTTAACGACTTCCTATTAGGAGATCGGTACGTGACACGGATATCTAAAAAAATATATTTATTTAATTCAATAACTAAATAGAAATTCGCAAGATGGTCTTGTGATCAACTATCTAATATAAGGTACTTGCTATTTATTTAAATAATATTTTTTTATTTTTTATAAGTAACGTACTTTATGTTTATGTAAGATAAGCAACATTTAAATTATTCTAGGTACCTACAATGTGGCTGAAGCACCATACTGAATTGAATTTATTTTTAGTTCTTAGAAGAACAGTTACATTGTTTCAATTTATGGAGCCTCAGGATGGAGTTGGTACATAAAAATAAATTAAGCGTGAAGCCACGAGGCGTTTTTTAAAAGGTAATGAATGAAATTTGTCCTACCTACAAGTGGGTGAGGACTTCACCTGACAGGAGCAACAGTTAGAAGCTTAGTCTGCGTCTAAAGAGGTAGAAGGTATATTTAATAGTATATATCCTATATATACCAGTTACTTTATATATGCTAGTTAGTGGTTAGTTTAAAATATATATTATTTTATATTTGTTTAAAAGATTTGTTTTAAAAGTTTATTCCGGCTTTTTACAATTCTATAATTAAACTGTATTACAAACTTTTAGTTTTAATAGCTTGAATTAGGAAATTGTCATCACCCGTTTAGTGGCTTATATTGATGTATGATCATTTTTCTGTTTATATACATTTTCTTTGTGTATAATAAAAAAATATATATTTGAAATAAAAAACAGTTCACTCATGACATAAACCAAACAATTGTTCTTACGAGCCCGCGCCAGGGCACTTCAACTCAACAACCATTGTAGCCTCGAGGAGCCGCTGATATCGGGGTGCTTAATTATTCTAAGTGACGCTCTCGCACGGAAGCCTTCGTTTCAACGTTCATTTTACATCCAACACTCGTTCCAACCAGCTCGTCGCCGCTGGTCGCATGTAACCTCGCTGTAATTGTTTCTATAAAAAATTGTGTCGTAATTTAGATAAAGATACCATTTAGTGGTTAGTTTAGTTTTACGTCTTAATTTTGGACTGATGGATAACGTTCTCCATTAGTGGCGGTACTGTTAACGTTTTTCTAGTTGAACTCATAAGTGCTGATGACATCAATCAAAGGCGGGCGCTATCGCGGCAGTGGCGGCGATATATCGTCTGCAGTCCGGCACCTTTTATCATAGTAATTACAGCGAGATTGTGTGAATAGCTACACTTTGAGTTATGTCTTTATTGTCAGTAACTTAAATTCTACTATTCCGCTTTTTTTATTTCCCCATAACGTTTTAATGGAATGCCTTTTAAATGAGCTTTGGGCTTTTAAAGTCGTTATTAATAATTTCACAATTAGAAGCCCTAGTGCTATATTATGATAAAATGAGAATAAAGGGTCGTAAAGGAACCCGTATGCTGTTAAAGTTTAATTTAAACAAGTGAACCTTATTACGCGAGCGCATACATATCTTACAATGTTTGCATCAGCTCATAAAAAAGTAATTTCTCTTGACATTGCTCACATTCGCTACCCCCCGCTACGGTGTCTACCTTAATCACTCATATTTATGTATATTTTATGATATACGCTAATGAAAGTATCCTTTAAAATTTTTCATTCGACAACAGAGAATACATAAAGAATTATATTCAGAATTTTAAAAGTAATAAACATCACTACGGAATCTCTTTTATTATTAAGGCATGCAATAAACTACTATATTACTATGGAAGTTATGTATAGGTACACATAAATTTAATGGACTACCATGTGATCTTCTTGTTTTACTACCGAAATTGTTTATTTAATCCCATGGCTTTCATTTGACTCGAATTCATATAACACTGGAGCGTTAAATTGTAGGATAGATGATGATTTTCGCGTCATCCAAGATATAAAGGCAGTAATTGTTACGCATCGACTGGAACTAATATGGGCGAAATGGAACGGGATCGGAGCTAAGAAAGATCCGAGGAAAATAATTTATACGAGAGTAGAACAAAGAGCGCGCCACAATAGAACAAAAGATTCCTCGAGACTCGGACCCAGTTTGTTTTCTAACGGAAGTCTAATATAGGGAATTGATTGGTCGTAACGCCGACGAGGGTACGCCTGTTTCCTTTCGATTATAAAAAATCAATTGGCCTGTTTTGTAAAAGTTTTATGGTCAGATTAAAAAGTCGTTTCGTGTTATCCATTTTTTTAGAGTGTTAAACGGTAAAGTTAGATATTTTTTATTTTTCTTGTGGTTTATTCGAGTATTGGTAATGGTTTTATGTGATTTAAGTTTTTTTTTATATACGTTTATTTGATATTTTATAATATTTATATAAAAAAATCAGAAAATTTAAGCGATTCATAAAGCATTAACTAAATTCTTACATTTTGTCATCATAACAAAAATGAATAAACTGTTCACGATAGAGCTGAGATCTCTGTCGGTGTGAGATGTCAATTTTCAGTAAATCGGTGGGTAGGTGACAGCGAGTGGCGATGCGGTTTGTTAGGGATTGGTTGTAGTGTAAGCGATTTTATATATTTTAGCGTGCAATAAGTTTTATATTTCATTACATACATCATTTTGGAAAATGATTTTGTTTGGAAACAATTTTAGCTTCAGTAGAATTCAAGCAATAAAGCACTTACGTTTATTCTTAATAACAATTAAAATTGTTGAAAGGTTTTTATAAATCATTCTACATATATATGTTTTTAATGTTTTAATAAATTATTCTACATATATATGTATGTATACCTGATATGTTGCATTTTCTGTATGTAGTATCAACTAAAATTCACAATTATAGAGCTAACTTTGACAACATAAATTATATAATATAATAAATCGTTATATCCTTACACAGCATTAATAGTTTTCGCAAATCGCTCGCCTTCTGACATAACCACCACATCCGGTGCCCGCAGTCACCCCTTCACTTGCACACGTCGCCCCTTGAATTTTTATATTCAGACGCTGAATTTACGTTTTCGAATTTCAAACTAAAATACGTGATCGGAGTAAAGCTTGTATCCTACGAATACTTTATGTCACATTTAACCACTAAAAGTGCTTTTTCTATATTTCTATGTATGTAAATACTTTATATTTCTGCGACATTGGCAGTAACGTAAACCAAATGTGGTGTGGACCATTATCTTAGTTTTATAATTTTCTAACGTAAATATATATTTTTAGTGTTGTAATTTAAAGCATAAAAGTAGAATCCTTTTGGTCCTGGTCTACATTTACAAAAATATTAATACATGTGTAGTTTATTTAACAGATACGTTAAAACAGCGCATACATTTTGTCGAAGTATATTTTTAAATAAATTGAACTGCAAAATTACATTCGACAATTTTAAAAATTATAATTTGAAATGTAAAGTAACCCTTAAAAATGCAAGTGGTTTGAAAAATGTATGAAAGCATAACAACGCTAGCGTAAGAGCAATATGTGTTCACACTGTATTTCAACGTGGCTGCTTAAATTATTCGCTTCTGCAGCATTTTTATGGCGCACTCATAGATTTGTGATTACACTATAGCTGGGTTATTGTGTATTTCTTCACAATACCCCGGGGAACTATCGAGTTTTACGATAAATACTAGCGGACAGCGCGTGACGGTAAGGCCAAATTATGCCTCGCGATAAAACCCTCGTGCCTCCAGTTGTTCGGGAACTTTCAACTGGAGCATGCTCGCACTATTCTCTATTCATTATTATCGGATTACAGGCGAGTCGATACGACCGCCGTCGGTCGGTTCGCACGAACTCGCCCCGATACGCTGCTATATGGATTTCGTTTCTGAATCTTATGTTCTTAGCGGTTTGTGTGTACTTTTTCTTCGCTTTTGTTACTTGTAATTGTTATCCGGTAACTATAGCAAAGTAATAATAATAGATTAACAGAACAAGGAAAGGAACAAGAGAAGAAAATTTACTTACAGAGATTACAATATAGAAGTTATATGTAACAATATACGTTTATTTTTGGATACCATAATGTAGTTTATATAAATTACAATAAATCATATAGTACATACATTTTTTTTCATTACTTTTATAGTATGTTTGCAGTGCTATCCTCATAAGGCACCGAGCTGTATCTTGGCAATCTGACCACCGTAAATAAGATGTTGCACGACGTCGTCGCAGAGTCTATGTTTCATCCATAAATCTAGTTAATGAGCGCTTTTGATCGCATCCCGGATTAGATCGTTGACAACAGAGTTGATACTTCCAGTATTTCTCAAGAACAAGTGTACGTAAATTCAGATTGTTAAAGGTTACAAATGGTAAAGTTATTAAATAACTGTTTCATTATGAACATTAGTCGCTCTAGCTCGTAACGAGGTAAAGTGCGGCGTTGATTACCGCCACTTAACACGCAATGTCTCAAGACCCACTTCCGTTCTCTATACCTCGTTGTTAATGAGGAGCGGAGTGTATTAACACTAGGTTCCTAGGTTCCCTTTGCCTACCCTGCTCTGTACAGAATTTAGTGTGAAGCTAAAAAAAAGATTGATAATGTGGGAAATGAAAATTTAAACGTAGATGCTTCTAAATCCGCGCCCGGTTTTATATTGCACGCCACTCACACGTTTAAATCTTGTAAAATTATGAGTTTTACAATTCCATGTGTGTAAATCGGTTAATATCATATTAATTATTGTCGTTACTTAGATATAAAGCTGCTGAGTGAGAAAAATAAGTATCTATTATATTGTTAATCGAAAGCTGTTTTTACGCAATTTTACAACAATGTAAGATATAAACTTCTTATTTTAAATTAAAATTAAATTCAAGTTGTATTCCCCTCACAGCGGAGTAGGCAGAGGGAACCCGGTGTTAAGACACTCTATTCCCCACTTTCCATCGAATTCTGGAGACATTGCCTGTTTAATGATGTCAGCGCCGCGCTTTGCCTCGACACCAGAGCGAAAAAATTAAAATATGAATTTAAATAAATATTTCACTTCCTCGTGTAGGGATCGAAATCACAACCACTCGATTTTACAGTCACAATTTGTGCCCCTGCGCCACGACCGGCCTTTTATTATTTTAATAGGCTGTAACTATGATTACCTTCGGGCTGACATAAAAGTTATAATAAAATAATTTTACACCATCCGCACCATCGGCGCAGTTCATTAAGAATTTATCATTCTATAAAATAATGAGCACACAGTAAGGCTCACGTGCCGCATTCAAATAATGCATTTCATATGAAACTGTAGAGCGATCATTGAATTTCAATATTTAAATTAAAGGCATAAAAGCTTTATTTAATTGTAATTACGTCCTATAATTTTACTTCCCGTCTATTATCTGTGTTGCTGGGACATCGATTTATTCATTATTCTAATTGCCAGCTCTCAAAATTATGCCGTAAATTTCCCGTCACCCGTTGATTCAAGGTTTTTTGTTTATAGAATGATGTAGGTATGTATTTAGATTACCTGATTACTCACTAATATTCCTAGTTTTGTAAATAAATATTGGAAAAATAATCAATTATTTGGTGCCAGTCGTGGCACAGAGGCAACAAGCGTGTGACTGCAAACAGGTTGTGGATTCGATTCCTATTTGAGGAAATGAAATATTTAATATTTTCATTCGCTCTGGCATGTTTTCACACGCAATGCCTTTCACCGAAAGTGGGGGGAACGTAGTGTCTTAACACTAGGTTCCCTCGGTAGGGCCTGCTATACAGATATGGGGTATAGCGTAAAGCTGAAAAAAAGTTTATTTTTAATTCATTTTCATCATTATTGATTAACGATTTCGCTAGCTTCACATTTGAAATACTATATAATATAATACGAAGGATTATTGCTGCCATGACAACACAGGCTTTATTCTACTCAACAAATCTAACGAACATGCGGTGTATCAGGGCTACAAACACGATGTCAGACGATGGAGTTTAAGGTAAGCCACCAATAGCAATCCAACTTAAGGGAAAAGGATTAGACATGAAAGCCTAATGCATCTAAACCAACGTTATTTGATCCCGTCGCGTCTTAGGTGCTTATAAGCTTCGTTTGCAAATTATTGTTCGTGCTACAATGGATAGAAAGTGTTAGTTGTACGCTGTTTGGGCTTAGGTTTGAAGTATATTATCTATAGTATAGATATAAATATTAATATTTTATATTTAGTAAAATATATAGTACATTGCTCACATTGGTGGTACTATCTTTAGAAAAAATCTTTCAGTTGATCTGTCAAACTTGATGAAGGTAAAATAAGTAATAATCAGCTTCAGGGTGTACCCCGCATATAGCAGGGTAAGCAGAGGGAACCTAGTGTTAAGATTTTCTGTTCCCCACTTTCCGCCGTATTATTTGATAGAACTCAACGCCGGGCTTTTGCCTTGGTGCCAGAGCCAAGATATGAAATAGTAATAGATAATAATTCATTCCCCAAAATGGAGACGGTCTCTGCTTACCCTGCTATATCGGTGATACAACGTGAAGCTGATAAAAATAAGTTGATGAAAAATGGTAAACTTAGAAAAAACTAAATAAACACATTATTTTCTAACTGTGTCATTATACAAATCGATACTTGACTTTTTACACATATTTTAGGAATTCATATTAACTACGTTTGTTCATTTTAATAATCTCAATACTCGATAGCTACAAAATGTCATAGACATATATAACTCACATCCTCGCGCTCCTCTGGAACTCATCGTTAACGTTTATATGATTGTTTTGATTTTTCAGTAATTGTATGAAATTTGAAATGTTATTTTCAAAAAGTAAACTGTTTGTTTTTTTGTCGATTCCTTGTTCTAATATATTGAACGATTTATGTATGTTAAGACAATGAGAAAACGATAATATTTTTTTGAAATTATCGATAAATT
The DNA here is from genome assembly GCA_013421005.1 of Heliconius erato x Heliconius himera. Lineage (NCBI taxonomy): Eukaryota > Metazoa > Arthropoda > Insecta > Lepidoptera > Nymphalidae > Heliconius > Heliconius erato x Heliconius himera. The sequence goes on along the minus strand of JAATLQ010033050.1, from coordinate 14,766 downwards.
AATTTATCACTAAATGCGTACAGGTTAAAAATCACGCACTATTTTTTTTCATACATTTCCAATTATTAATTAACTTCCTGTGAGAACAATGTAAAGCTCTTTCAGTAGGTACGTTTCACTTTTGTTAAATCTCATACACGTAAAATTATTATTAACGAGTACATTGTTATTTAAATTACGACGGAATGTTTACACGGTGTCGCTTAATAGTATACGATAATTCAAAGTTTTTACATGATATTATATATTATGAAGAGTTCAGATTAATATGAAAAATGAGGAAAATGTTTACAATAATATTTAAGTTACCTAAAATTACAATATACACTAGATACCTGTATCGTAAAACATGTATTTCGGTGTATACAACTTAGTATATATAGTTAACGAATAAATATTTTATATTTTAAGATATTTTATCTTTCTTTCCTTTCTTATTTATTTCAACTAATTTCTTAGTTGAAGTCCGTGTTTAAATTGACGCCACATCATTGGCATTTTGGCTATGCGCGGACGACAAGGCGGCAGCCGATGTTCCATTGTTTGTAAATCGTAACATGTTTTATTTATATAGCTCTGTCTGTCCAAAACTATAGTCAATGTTATGATTATTTTTGATGAATAAAATTATTTTATATTGTAGATCGTATAGAGATTTGCTATAATATTGTTGTTTTCAATAAAATATGCATCTATATGTACAGCAGTTTATATAAAAACATAAGTCGTCTTGTAAAAAAAAGAGTTAATAGTTAAATTATTTTTTTTTGCCCTTTTTGTAGAACTGTTTTATTATAGAACTTTGGAATTATGTTACCAGAATTAAATAATATTAATTTAAATTTGCTTACAATAGAATCAGGATTTCTCCTAATCTTTTATTTTTAAATAACTGTTGAAATTCATTAAAATGCATAATAAACGTCTAGTCTTTACCGCATACCTACATAATATATGGTCTAATGTTTTAACATTTTTAAAACTGGTTCATGTTTTTCACGTACACGGCATCTCTCCCCGACACTCTTAAAAAGATACATTTTTTGAATAATGAATAAAACAAATTCGATGCGGGCTTTAGATGCGTGAGTTGCAGTAGTTTTTACTGTTTACAGATTAAATTGTACAACAAACGTAGAATGCTGTCATTTCATGTAGATATCTATTGTAAACTTATTTTGAATGTTAATAATATAAAATTTATATAAATCTTAAACAACAACGAAAAACTATCTATATTTAATTTATTTTACATATACTATATGATTTGGTGAAATCTTTTCAGTCATTGAAATAATATTTACATTAAATACAAAGAAAAATCTACATTATCTGTAATTAGATACGTAGGTATCTAGGTTATTTTATGTATTTTAAAGATACAGTATTATATAATATTTATTTATTTTCTTTCTTTTCTTTCTTTTTATCGTTAGATACTATTATGTTGGCTTTCAAAACGAGGTGACTTACATACGAGCAGACTTTACTTGTCCACATACTGCGATTTCTCGCTTCGTGAATGTGTGCCATGTTTTATAGAACCGTGTTTTAAATGCTGTTCTAATACGAAAGTCGTTTTACATTGTCTTCATTTTTGCCTCCACATTTTTTTCTTTTTATAGGAAAAGGCATCGTTAGTCAAGAAGTTCTTGCATTGTATTTAGTGAAATTTTGAATTCATAGGTATATATATACATATTACATTTTAAATATAATCGTTTGCCCTTTTTTTGTAAATGTAGCATCGTATACCTTGTAGCATGCAGAATTTCTTTTTGGATGAATAAAACCATCTCTCATTACTGTATTAAAAAATCTCTTGTGTTTCTTTCACAAATAACTTAACTTCATTTAATTATCTCGATTAAAACTAATAACTTAGCTTCACATTTAACAACAGAAACATACTAATAATAAATACTAGACACTTCCTATTTGCTACAAACAATACTCTAACTAAAGTTCCGAACATATCAAGATGATACACAAAGGAAAGCAACGGGAGAAATCTCGATTCAATTTTAAAAGAAATAATTCCGTTTAATACAAAAGATGTCAGCTGCCGTACTATATAGGTACGTCTGGCGTCCATTGTCACAACAATCTCCCCGGTAGTATCAGAATCTTATCCCGGCCGGACCGTCGCGTCCGGATGTCCTGACGTCTGCCAGGATTATCAACATCGCTATTTTTCCCCCTTTTTGTTATTAACTGCTAAGAAAATATAGGGCGATAAAAAGATGTTATTAGATAGATTTTTCATTTTATCTCATTCAAGCAATATATAAAGCATTAATTGCTTTTTGGACTAGTTATTTCTGTTTACAGTGGTTCTTATTCAAAGTAATATTTAAAATATATTGTGTTATTGTAATTTTGAATGAAAATATGTAATAAAAACATTTTTATTGAGTCGTAATCTTTGTTGTAGTAAAGACAGAAGAAGACAGAAGAAGAAGAAAGAATGTTAAATAGAATTTTATAAAAGTTATTAAAAAAATAACCACCTATAAAGCATTTTTACAGCACAATGTAATACAAATATTATATACCAACACCGATAATTGATTTATCATGTTCTGATGAATGCCCAGCGCGAAATAAAAGAAATCATAAAGTTGACCAAATTCTCGCTTAATAAATTATTATTGTTGGAATAGTTTGCTTTGCAAAGTACCATGACGCCTCTAGGACTCTTCTTAGAGTGCCATGGCGCGGCCCCTTTGTAAGTTAGTGGAGCAGTTAGAATTTTTCGTTTTATTTTTCTAATGCCTTTGACGTTTTAAACTTTGAGAAAAATATTCAAGTAAAAGACTTAGTTTTAATTTTTTTTAAATAATATGAATAAATAATGAACGGAATGTCTTAAGACAAAGGTTCCTTCTACTTACCCTGCAGTGTGCGGGGTATAGCGTGAAGCTAAAAATAAAATGAAATAGCGATTCTAACTGAATAAGTAACTTTATTAACTCTTCAATTTGTATTATTATTATTTAACTTTTATGTATAAAATTATAAATTTCAACGTTAACATTTTAGTGCTACAACGTTTATTATTTACGAGAATTTCAGAACAACATTTTCATAAATCGGGGCGAATTTAAGCGGGTGGGATAATAAATAAATCATCCGGTATCTGTCTCGCGATCACGTCCACAGTCTAGAAGTTGTCGGACGAAAGGCGAGCGGTCCACGGAAATTAGCGAGTGCTCGACGCGATAGCGCTGTATAATTAGGCGTGGTGTGGTTTATAAGCTTATGGCTTGTTTTGGGTTTTTTTTTTTGTTTAATTTGATCGATTTTTTTTATATCAGATTTAAATGTTATATTTTTTTTTGTAATTGTTTGTTGATTTGGTATTTATTTTAGTATATGTTTTTATAATTTTGTATACTCGTACATACGTAAGGATTTATAGAACAACTATTTTAAAATGCAGTCAGTATGTTTTGTCTTATATTGATAAAACGTATTGTGATAAGCTTATCAAATTTGAAATGTTCGCTACTTACTTGTTAATTAAAAACGCTTAATCAATTATCGTTCGCGCGGCGTGGCTGTGCATTTCTCTGCCTAATTATAACCAGCGTGATTAAAAGCTTTGAATGTGTTATTGTTTTGTTTGAAGCTTATTATGGCTACTTAGAATTATATGAACAACAACATAAAAAAATACAATATATTATATTCAATGATTACAAACTTAGTAAAAACCAATCAGATTTACAATAAATATTGATAAAGCCACGAAGCGTATTCATTGAGGATTCAGCCGCTTTCGTTTTTGCCATTCGTGCATACCCCGGCCAAGTTCTCGCTATCATTTCTCCCATTATCGTTAGGTTACGCGGCCCGGCCCCTAACTAATGTCTCCTTTTGTGATCGGCCAGTTTAATCAGTTGTTTATATTATTGCCGGCGACTTGCCGATTTAATCCTTCCTTTACCGTTTTATTGTATATAGTATCGTATCGTATCGTATCCCGGTGCATTTCTGCTGGACCCACTTCGTGACGGAGATAGTGAATTTATTGGGTACCGGGCCCATATTTGTTTAGGATTAAGATATTCAGCAGTGCGTCGAGCTAAACGATAAACAAAAGCTGCGTCGCCACTAACTTGTTTGTTTTATTGTACATACGCGATAACGCTTTGACGAGCGCTGTCTGGGGGTGTGTTTGTGTTTTCGAAGGGTTTGTAAAGTATTATGTGATGTGGTATGTGTAAGCAAATTGTTCAATATCCGCTTTGCTAATTGTATGTGTGTTGCATTTAGTGTGGACGGCAAGGAATGCAGTCAGCGTGGAAGTTTTTAGGTGTATTATTTAAATTTTATAAATTATGCTTACAAATGGCTTAAATATTTAAGTTATAAAGTAATTACTTTTTAGAAAATATATAAAAATTCTTACGTTTCTCTAGATTTGAACCCACGACCCTTACCGGAAGAAACCGTTCAAGCGGTCTAACCAACAACAAAAACGTTCTCGTTGAGCTACGTCGAAATTCGTATATGCTTCTTACAACTTATGTTTATAAATTTCCGATACTCAAAAAAAATTGCTTAGAGTTATCATTTGACGAAAGAAATTGCTATTTATTAAATATTTTTTACATTTTTTAAAATGTTTTCCTAAAAGTAATTTTCTTTCCTAAGTGAGGAATAACACTATAAAATGTAAAAAATATATAATGTTGGTACGTGAAAAGTGAAGATAGGTTATAAAAGAAAAAAAAAATAATTTAAACAATCTAATCGATTTAATAAAAACTATTAAAATTATTATTTAAATTCTCATGTTTTTAGTAGGTATGTTTTAGTTCTATAAATTTCTGAAAGTAAACAAAAAAATATATGTTTGTCGATAAAATGTGCCCTAAGGTCGCTCAAATACCACTTTATTCCACATGTTACAATATTTACCGTAGGTACACTAACCCTTCTCTGCGGGTCTAAATGTATTAAGGGTATATTTCACTTTGTGTATAAGTAGATAAATCAAATGAATAAAGGATACTTGTAAGTTGATTTATTTTTGTTAACTACACACAAATTCAAATAAAACTTTACATTTCTGACTAAAATTCTATAGGATGTAAATAAAGCTATCAAAAAATGTTTATTATGACACCCTAGTATGTCTCATTGCATATTTTATATGTACTAGTATTTTTGACCGTGAGGAGCCTTTCAAGATAAAAATAATGAACATAAAAATAACAAATAATGTTATGAATTATTACGATATTATCGTGGGAGCAGGAGCGTGTGACTGTAAACGTGATAGGCTCTGGGTTCGATTCTCACTTGAGAAAATTAAATATTTAATATTTTTATACATCTGGTGTCAAGGCCAAGTACGGCGTTGAGTCCAGCCACTCAACACGCAATGCCTCTAGAATTCGGCTGTGGGGAACGGAAGTATGGTAATGGTAACGCAGTGTTTCAACGCTAGGTTCCCATTGCTCTGTTATGTTTGAGATACAGCGTGAAGCTAAGTAAGTAATGGATTATAACATAGTGAATTAAAATGGCTTGAAAATATCTTTAAAGATTCCTCTTTTCCTGAGAAATTGTCATTGCCCTATATTGTAACAAGCGAAGCTCAATCTATCAATGTGATATTATATAATTGAATGACCACCATTCGTTAGTTAATTGAACACGATACGGCGGTCGTCGCGATCGTCTCGATTAATGACTTCAATTAACCTAATTAACTCTAAGCAGATTTACGCGCGTCCACGCCGCGACCGACGATACGATCTATATATAATATTTATTGTTTAGAAGTTAATGTTGAAGTCTGAAGCACATTTTATATAGTTATACAGTATCATCGATCTATTTCAATCGAAGGTTTGTTTGCTTGACACAATATTTATTGTTGTGTTCAACACAAGTAAAGACGTTCATCGACGTCTCTATAAAAGTTTTTAAGTGTTAATTAACAGACCTAGTAGATGATTTTTTTTTGCATTGTAATTCTCACAATTTTTACTATAAAATATCGTTGTATGTATTCGGTGTACTACAATAACAGCATATAGTTTATAGACAGAGCCTGACGCCTGAGAAAACTCTGCAACACATATTGTAGATACTTTATCGGAGTAGTACGCGAGCGTGCCGCCCGTTTCGACTCTAATTCCGTCCATTGAATTCAAATTGAAGACTAAAACGTTATATGCCGTGTCCGAGCTCGCATCGGAACCAAACGCCTAGCTAATAACTTAATGCCTCTGGGAATGGGCATCTGTATACCGCTCGATCCTATGTTTCATACATTAAAAAGCACCCATCGTTGAAGGCTCACGATCAAGTCTCTCTCGTCTACTTTGCAATTGTACAGCGCTGATTTCTTTATGGCCGTCCAGTATCTGTATATTTCATGTCCATACAGTATCACTATTGATATGTTCTATACTCTATACCGTTATGGAGTAATCGGATATTAGCTTTTAACCTCGTAGAAATGACAACCTTCAAATTCAAATTTAGATAATATTTGCTTTAGGTCAATCAAGACAAATAATGATTATTAATTATGCCATCAAAATTGTTTTCTACCAAGCTGAAGAAGAATACGGTAACTCACAAAGCCCTCTTTCTAATTTTCTTAATTAGCACCTCTTCTATTGGCAGGATAGAAAGAAATTCTAAAAAAAGATGATAATTTTATTACCAGTTGGAGCTCTTGAAATCTTTCTGTATCATTTTAGTGGTTAAGCTACGCATTCCCAGGCGAGCTGTAACGTAGTAATGATCACAGTGGGCACCGACTAAATGCTCTTATTTGCATCGAAATGTGCTCACTGGCATTACGCTTCCGGGTCCTGCGGGACTAAATCGGAATGTGGTCAGTTACGCTTCACAGTTTTGATTTTACGAATCTCAATAAACTTTGTCTTTGATGGAAATATATATATATATTTTTATTAAATATTATAAAATGCTATGTGTTGTGCGATTTTGTCGGTACGTCTCGATTTTTAGCCTAAATGTCCCGACATAACCCTGCTTTTCTTGATTTTTTCAATTAATTTTTTTTTAATAATTTACTAATAAATTCGAGAGACTGCTTTAACTTTAACTGCTTTAAGTACAGAATAAACCAAACATTATTGTTATAGGTCTAGTAATTTTTTTCCATCAATAAATATTTTATATTGTAATCTATCTTGCAACTATTGGATAAGTACTAAAAACTACTGTTATTTTTTTCTATGTGCCGCTTTTGGCGAAAGAATTCCGCTGTTTTAGTTAAAACGCTTAAAAATCCCGGTTTTTCCCAAGATACTCCTAGTATTTGGCAACGCTGTGGGTGGAACATACTGTAAGTGTAATTTACTTCGTTTTCTACCTATTACCTATAGCAGCTGGTTCAATATTCAAATACTTGTATATACATATACTAGAGGGCTATGATATCAAAAAAATTCTGTGTTTTTATATCGAAAATTTATTGTATTTTAATATCACTTTTATCTCTGAAAGTTCGAATACACTCATAATTTCTACTACCAAAGAGTAACGGTTTGATCACCCTCTCGTTCCGTGTTCAAAGGGAGCCGTCAAATCTTAAACCAGCCTACAGTGATCTTCGGTTTCTATATTCACAATAAGGATATTGTTTGAAATATCGGAGCTCAACTTTGATTGGTGCTTTATATCGAGCAGTTGGAGCTCATCGCGGTCGACAGAGATTAATCGAGTGCCGCCTCCGAAGGCCATATTAGCTTTAACGGCATCCGGAAAATTGCACGATTTTTCCACTCACGCCCCTTGTTTTCACGTTTGCACATTGACAATAAGAAACGAAAACAGACAAATAGTGTTTGTTGTTATTAATATAGGTATTTCTCTCAAAGTTTACTTTTGCTACAATAATTTCTTTTTATTTTTAAACTAAATGCAAACTCTTCGAATAAAATGCAAAATAAATCTTAACATCCGTCTCAACAATTAATTTTATTAAAGTGCAACGTACACAAAATCCGCATTCAGTGAGTATCTCTACTATGTTTACGATGACACTTGTTTAAATTTTCATGCTGTGACATTTATAGAGTCATGAAAATTGGGTACGCCACTTTTGAAACGACCTTTTATTGCTGCAGTTACGTCAGGAGCAGATTGTGAAGTATAGGCGATTAAATACTTTATTTGCTAGATTGTAGAAATTCTATAGTTGCAAGTCTGGCGGTCTCCGCTCGGAAATCACCTTTACTAAGAAATGAACCTGAATAGCCTCTCAGCTTATTATATTTCTCTCAATACGTCGCCGTTTCGTAGGACGTTTATGTGCCATTACAGTAAATTATTCCGCTGAACTAGTATAAAACGATTGCGTAAATATGAAATAATAGTTTGCAAGTTGTAAAAAAATTGTATTGGATGTGGATTACAGAATGTTAATCGTAAATATATATTCTATAATCTATTCTTAAGTGCAAACTTCACGGTGCTTATGTATAAATGCGTGTTTGTAGTTTAACGCAGCTTAACATCTCTCTCATAAGTATTACGACTATATCCTAATGTCTTTGTAGAGTAGTACAAGTGTCTTGAAATACTTTTATTTTTTTCTCTCTGATCCGAATAAAATGATAATCTCTGCGAGTTCCAAATCGAAAATGTATCATATTTTTGTCTAGTATTCAATATCCAGACCAGAGAATTGTATTACATTTTAAAGTGAAGCATCGAGTATGAGAACGGTTTCGAAGCCAATAACTCCGCGACGCCTTTGCGCCACATCAGCTCTTCCATCGAAGCGTTATTATTCACTCAACGTTTGCTTTGTATCCAGAAAATATCAATTTAGAATCTTTTTGATTCTTATCGCCCAAGGTTGTCTCATGAATTTCAATTGCTGTAGCAAGTGTGCAACTGTTGCATTTATTCATTTCATTCTACACGTTTATTTAGTTTGATTTATGATCTTAACGCATCTCCTGCATCTTGAAAGTGCGCTTGATACACTATTTTTTTTTATCTCCCATACAGGGTAAACTGAATTTAACGACGCAGTTTATCTTACAAGTATTGTATTTAATTTGAACCCGCTACTACGTTGATATGTGGTCGCACTGAAGAATAAATATTGAATATCGAAAGTTTTCATTTAATAATTTTGTAAAAGATAATTAAAGCCAACTAGTTGATTTATTATGTAACGTGTATTAAGTAAGGTGAATATTAAGTGCAAAGGTACTCTATAACAGCAATCTTGATATTCTATTGGGACCGACCGGTCCCTCTAATATGCATAGCTTGCGCTCATCTTAAGCACTATTCTGCTATACGATCAATTAATTAATAATTTAGTCGATTGGCATAGAGTATTATGTGTTCTATTGTTTGAATTATATAAGCTGTTTTGAATTAGATTTTAGAATTTCTGTTTTCCTACACTTTTCAATAAAAAAATAACTACATATATAATAACAATTTTTTACTAACTCTCTGCTCTGTATCCCACACACAGCAGGGTGGGCAGAGGGAACCTAGTGTTGAGACACTCTGTTTCCCACTTTCCGCAACACCACGCTTTTCCGTGGCACCAGAGCGAAGAAATGAAATTATAAATTTACATAAATATTGTATTTCTTCACAATCAATAGTTAAGTAAACTTAAAAAAAAATTAAATCAGCTTCACGCTGTATCCCGCACACTGCAGGGTAGGCAGAGGGAACCCAGTGTTAAGACACTCCATTCCCCACTTCCTGCCGAATTCTGGAGGCATTGCGTGTTGAGTGGCAGAACTCAACGCCGCGCTTAACCTCGACACCAGAGCGAAGAAATGGAAATATAAATTTAAGTAAATATTTCATCTCCTCGAGTGGGGATCGAACCCACAACCAGTCGGTTTACAGTCACACATCGTGCCGCTGCGCCACGACTGGCCTCAAGTAAACTTAAAGCTTTATATATTAGAACAAATAAGCTACAAAATTCGATCGTCTTACATTTTAACCAATAAATATTATAAAATATACATATAATTGACATTTGTTAAATTTATCAGTACACATTAGTCACTCAAGCACTTTCTCGTAACGAAATTAAGAACAATGCTATAATTTATGAAAGCATTTTAGAATGAACGTATCCGGTGTACGGTCAGATCTTACCAAGGGCCTGGTCGGCGTCAGTTGGCGAGCACTGGCCGCGTGTCCGTCTCGTGACACACATTTACATACAAAGTGAGCTCGACCGTGTACGAGATAGTGTAGCGTTTATATATCTAATCGAACTCCGACGCCTGTCAATCAGCCCACAGACAGTACACCAAATGCAATATCGACTTGTGATTTCACTATTGACTGACTTGAAACAAAGCGCGGACCGTTATTACAAATATTAGCTGCCAGTTGAAAAAGAATTCGAAGATTGGATGGAATTTTGCTAGTGGATTATTTTATGTTCTGCCTTTTTTTTTGGAGTTAAATTTGCAAGGATAAGTGAGTTTTTTTTTGTTTTTTAGCTTTACGGTGTATCCTGTATACAGTAGGGGAGTAGGGACAGGGAACCCGGAAACCTAGTACCTAGTAAGACACTCCATTTTCATTAAGACACTGCCGTTTTCCACTTTCCGCCGAATTATTAGGCATTACGTTTTGACTTTTATGTTGAGTGGCGGAATCCAACACCGCGTTTTGCCTCGTTATCGGACCGAGGAACTCAAATATTCCGACCGTTCAAATATTACGTAAGCAGTTTTTTTGCAATTATTGACCCCTCCCTCCTCCCCTATGTCATCAAAAATAAGCAATCTTCTTAAAAATATTTAATTGAAAACGTCAAAAATAAGCAAACCCAAGACCCTCCGCCCCCCTACAGTGCTTACGTAATACTTGAACGGCCCCAAATAGAAATATTAAATATTTCATTCCTCAGAGTGGGAATCGAACCCACAATCGTCGCGTTCACGGTCGAACATTAGTGCCTCAGAGCCACGGCGGCATTGACTTATTTAGCTCTTAAACTTAAGAAAAAAATGATGAATGAGCCACAATTAAGTATGCACAAAATCATATCGTATCGTACTTGACCGTTTTAGAGTGTAGAAATAAACACATCTATCAACATATTATACACGGGAAATAAAAAATGCATTACAAAATATTTGCACCACTTTATAAATTGCAGCGAATTCTTCAAATATCAGTGACGTGCAGATATTTTCGCAGTGATAGATTTCGCTACAGGATTCCAGGGACTATCGACTGTTCGATCAGCGCGGCGGGGATGACTCTGATATTGTTTGACTAATGGCCGGCAGTAAATACGCGCTCGTGTCGTATTGCACTCCGCACAATACACTGTGATTTTACAAGTTTCCTTGTTAAGATCGTGTTATTTTTAATATGCATATCTGATTGTGATTTATTAGGACTAATAGTTGACGTTTATTTTGCATTTTTTTTTCTATTTATTGTCTATTCTCTTTACTTTACTTTTTTTCTTATAAGATGACAAAAGTTCTACCTGTGACCACGGACTACTTCGAGGTGTTCGAAAAAGGTGAACAAAAAGGTATTATATTAAATATTTGCGAGTAATCCGGTTAAAGAGTTTCATTTCCGATGGCTAAAGATTTATGTTCTATTCTGTTCTTTGATTACGACGTTCCGAAAATGTCAGTTAAGGGATCTAAAGTACCAATATTACATTTGAACCTAAATCAGCTTCACGCTGTATCCCGCACACTGCAGGGTAGGCAGAAGGACTTGGTGGATTGAGGGCTTGTCCTCGATACCAGAGCGAAGAAATGGAAATATAAGTAAATATTTAATCTCCTCGAGTGGAGATCGAACCCAAAATCAGTTGGTTTTACAGTCACACTTTGTGTCCCTGCGCCACGACTGGCATCAAACAAAACATTTGAACCTTGATCCTTTAAATACGGAAGGTACTTTTAGTAGCTGTATTATAATATCTGTGGTGCGCGATGTACTCAACAAAAACTTTTCAACACTTAAATACATTAAAATCATAAATAACACTATTTGATACTTTCTCCTGTAATCATAAAATAACATGTTGGTATATACTTGATAAATTACGATAAGTTGCTTCTTTCTCTTCTTAATTTAGCACAGTGTGACATATGAAAACAAGAAATAAGAACGATAAAATGAAAATAAAGATTTCAAATAATGAAAGAGAATGTGAAATGGTGACGCATACAGATTCACAACGGGCGGACAATTTGTCGGCCTGGCCTCAACGGGATATAACTCTCGCCGGTTATTACGCAGGCCATAAATATTTACAAAATACACGTATTCGAATGTTGCTATAAACCTTAAATAAATCTTTATAAGTATCAGTCTATAAAAATTGTATTAAAAATTTATGAGTATTAAAAAATTATATATTAGGAGTAATGGTGAAATTTTATTCAATATATATATGTACATATATATGTACTTTTTAGGTGTTTGTTTTTGTTTTTTTGTATATAAATGTTGTTACCTTTTTTTATTTTGATTCCTCTTGATATGAGGAGCATAATATAGTCTGTATTTTTTTCTTGTTTCTTATAAGAATTTAGACATTAATATGAAATTCTAAAACGTTGGCTAAGCTAAACCTTTATTTTTAAGATAATTTTCTAGTGTTTTCATAAATTTAGATGACATTAATAAAATATAAATACAACTAACGCTTGAAAGCTATGAATAAATAAACAAACAAAGAAACCACTAAATTATGCACCATTTAACCAGAACTACATTTTCTAGCCCTAACAACTTGTTTTATAATAAAATATACTTACGACTACTAGCTGCCGCCTTTACCATCTTCATTGCCATAATAGAAAACAATCTCTGGGAATTCAAGATACAAATAACATTGTATACACACACACACACACACACACACACACACATACATATGTACATCAATTCAATTGTGTGCAAAATATGCAGTAAATATGTTGTTCTTGTATTGTCTTTCCTTTTCGATTAAGGTCCTCAGTTGCATATTTCGCGGGCGGCGGCGAGACGGCCACGTAAACCGATAAGCCCACTGATTTACGACTTATAAAGGCGACACTTCCGCAGGCTTAGCTGGCAGATTTACACGACAATGCTCCGTTTTGCTTCACACTAGCTATTAATAGGTTATTTTATGTTTATTATTTTAGTTTTTGATATTAAAACGCGATGGGATGTTTAAAATTTTATTAGTTTTGGTATCGGTTATAATCGATTGAGAGGTGTTAAATTAAAATTAAATTAAATCAGCTTCACGCTGTATCCAAGTCGTAAGACACTCCATTCTCCACTTTCTGCCGAATTCTGGAGGCATTGCGTGTTGAGTGGCAGAACTTAACGCCGCGCTTAGCCTCGACACCAGAGCGAAGAAATGGAAATATAAATTTAAGTAAGTATTTCATCTACTCGAGTGGGGATCGAGTCCACAACCAGTCGGTTTTACAGTCACACCTCGTGCCGCTGCGCTACGACTGACCTTACTCGCAACTAGGCTTTTTAAATGCGAACACTCAGTATACAAAACTAAGAGGTTATATAGGGAAAGGAGACACAAAGACACAGAACGCATTGACCAGTCATTTCTAATGGATAATAATAAAATAAATATAAAATCACCAATCGTAACAGTCAAATTTAAAAGTGACGCAAAATTATTTAAAATCTAAAATATTTCACACTTCTCATTACAACTTTCAGATTTATTTCTTCCTGTTATACCTACACACAAACAAAAATATTTATAGATTCATAGTATCAATAAATAAGTAAGGCAGTAAATAAAAGTTCCAATAATTAGATACATAATTGTCGGCGTCCGTTAGTTGAGTAAACATTTTATTAATTTATTTGTGTAAGAAATATGAACCTGATTACGAGATTCTCATTTGTTTTGACTACGTTATAGTGATTGTTACAAAGAGTATTGTGTAATATTTTTATTTTACACAGCTATTATATCGTTATGTGCAAAATGAACAGTTTGTTATATGGATATAATAGCAATATTTTTTATCTTTCTTTCTTATTATTAAGGCCAGTCGTAGTGCAGGGTCACATGTGTGTGACTGGAAACGAGACTGGTCGTGAGTTCGAACCCCACTCGAGAAAATTAAATATTTATTTTAATTTATATTTTAATTTCGCAGTTTTGGTGTCGAGGCAAAGCGTGGCGTTGAGTCCCGCCACTCAACACACAATATCTTCAGAATTCGGCGGAAAATAGGAAACGAAATGTAAGACACTCCGTTCCCCATTTTCCGTTCCGTATGCCTACTCTGCTGTGTACGGATACAGCGTGATACTAAAAACTTATGCATACAAATAAAACAATACCTACTTCCAAGTTACTATAAATATATGGTTAGTATGAGGTATACCAGTTTGATTTAAATAAAAAACAAAAACAAAGGCGTGCGTGCATTAACGATCAATTTGAAGCTTATTAAAAAAACTGACAAATAAATGCTGGAACATATTTTAGTGCATCGCGTAAATATTCGAGGAGGCGTAAAAGTTTCTTATACAAAATCAAGCCTTTAATGAGAAAGGCAGTATAATGCGTTTATCATTTGGGATTTATGGTCAATAAATGTTTATATAGCAACCTTCCGCCCGAGGTGATTGTCTCGCTCGGTTTTAGTGATTCGGAGAATATAAGTAATCATCGTTTACGCTTGGATCACGACCGAATATCGATTCTAATATAGCGTGCATTATATCAAATGTTAAATCGATATGACTGAAAACATACAT
>JAATLQ010033049.1:0-16390 GCA_013421005.1 Heliconius erato x Heliconius himera | reverse complement strand
ACCCAGTAGGCCTAGCTCGGACCGAGCGAAGCAAAGTCCCCCACTACAAACGGTGTACGCAAGTCGCGGTCCGAGTCTCAAAGGAGACGCCCTTGCGACACTGTGTTCTCATTTGTTGGTGCCTTCCACGGTAACCAAGCCAAGGTCAGAGCTCTTCTAGCTCGGCCTCCCTAAAGCCCGGTGACGCTGTAGAGGCCTTTAGGGCCAACAGCATACTGCTCATTCGAAAAACGAAAACGAAACGTATGTGATATATACGACGAGATGGAAGTGAACCCACAATCATCGAACATATGCTCAAATGTCTCATCAGGCCATGATGTCAAAAGCTCAGTTCACGTCAAGTCAAGCCAATCGTGTAATTTATATTTACGGCTACATGCTTCTATAGGTTCAACATTTATATTAACTAGCGACCCGCTCACAGGTTCATTTTATTTTCTTATCTGAATTACTTTCGTATTCAAATTATCATTTTAAAGACAATATTTTTGTAGCAATGTTGTACCAAAATCTTAACAAAATTATTATATTGTATCAATACTTTTTTTAATTATGAACTGATTGAAACAATGTAGACGTTGATTGTTAAGAAAAGTTTACCAAAATATAACAGTAAAAATATTTAAATCGGTTAATTGTTTCTGAGATTAGGGTTCACAAAAACTTTTAAAAATAGACAAACATTTTTTTTAATTATTGTTTTGGGTTCTGTTAATTAATAGATCATCTTAACTATAAAAATAGATTTTTTCACATATCTTCCATGTACAAACAGCGATCAGTTGTAATTTAATTTTATGCCGATTGCCACTTGGTGAAATGATTATATTTTAATTTCACGCTGTATCCTAAACATAGCCGAAGGACCCAGAAACCTCGTGTTGGAACTCTCCCCGTTCTCCTCTGTCTTATTTCCCCCACCCTTATTTAGCATTAGGTTCTAGTCTGTATAATGCGTTAAGCTAAAGAATACCTAAAGACGAATTATTTTAGCGAGTATTTACCATGTTTCCAATACTAAGATATTGATTCGAGCTAAATTACGTGTTGTACCTCGGTCTGTATCCTGAGATATTACTAATATAATATTATTCCTTATATTGTTATATTTGCTTTTGATACCGTTATTCAATCAAACAACATATCTTGTGTCAATATTGAAATCTATCCTTATGATGAAAAACAAATATTATGTACATAAATCTTTCTTTCCATAAGAAGCTTATTTTTTTGCATGACTAGGTTACTATAGCGCATTTCGTCTGATTGTAATTATTTTTTTATTTAAATTTATTAATTATAAGAATAATAAGTAAAAAAAATCTTAGTAATAAAGTCTCAAATTTTTTAATATTAGCTTTGACGTCGAGACAAAGCGCGGCGTTGATCTCCGCCAACACGCACTTCGGAAAAAAAATTGCTGAAAGTTGGAAACGCTACATTTAACGTTAGATTTCTCCTCTACCTCCCTCTACTAGATGCAGGCGCGCTTAACCTATTATTATGATCACTGAATACTTACATAAATTAATCTCGAACTTCATTTTTCCACTTGAATAAATAATTTATTAAATTAAACATTCCGAGTTTTTTATTGCCAATTCATTTCTGAACGAGCATTATTCCACAGAGAACGTATTCATTCGTTTTTCTCTAATTTTTAGGAGAATTTAGAGGTTACATTTTTTACATTTTATGTCAAAATGAGTATAGAACTGTTATTATTCAGCTTCACGCTGTATCTCGTACACAGCAGGGTAGGCAGGGAGAACCTAGTGTTGAGACACTCTGTTCCCCATTTACCATCGAATTCTGGAGGCGCTGCATGTTGAGTGGCGGAAGCAACGCCGCACTTTGTCTCGACACCAGACTGAAGAAATGAAAATAAAAATCTAAATATATATTTTATTTCCTCAAGTGGGAATCGAACCACGACCACGACAGTCCTCATATTATAGTAACTGCTTAATAACAATTTTTATACAAATACTTATAAATCATAACCACATATAACTTGAACAACGTCCCCGTACTAGGTACCAATACGATATACCATTTTGTATGAACGTTACGTGACCCGAATAAAAGAAAAAATAAAAGAAAACTCAAAATAAAATATAGAATCGAAAGCATTTATTCAAACTGCTTTTAAAATATGTTGACCTTTTTAAAATCGAAGTAAATATTTCAAAACTACAGACCTCAATATTAGAAGTACTCGAAAGGAGTCAAATTGTGCGTATCGAACGCTAGTTAACGCTGTTTGCACCGTCCAGTACTTACTCCCTTGATTTGCACTTATTTTGCATAATTGAATATTTTTTACGAAGAACGCAGTTTTCATTGTACATCATTATTCTGTAATAAGTACACGAAGCCAGTAGTGGTATAGGGGCACAAGCGTCTGACTGTAGACGTGACAGGTTGTGGATTCGATTTCCACTCGAGGAAATGAAATATAAAACTTTTTCATTTCTTCGCTCTAATGCTGTGACAAAGCGCAGCGTCTCGTCAACATCTTGAAAATGATCAAAAAGTTAGGAACAGGATGATTTATCACTACGTTACTCCTGTGTACTTTGTTTAGAGTAGAATATAATGCAAAATAAAAAAAATCTTTCGGCATAGAGTACTTATAGAGTCGAGAATCAAGATACTCATCGAATACAAAAATAAAAACGATTTCTTTATTAAAATAAATTAAATCCGTTAAGTAAAAAACATACAATGACTGTCCATAATGTTCGCATTTTCTCTTTTTTACTTTCAATATTTAACTAATATCGGTTACTGTGGTGAGTCAACAAGTATTTAAGTGAAAGTATTTTTAAAATAATCGGAAATAATTTATAAAACTAAGCAAACACATTACAATTCTTTTTTAGCTTCACTCAGTCGTCAGACAATCAGTTCCCATTAAGAAACTACCTTTGACTCGTTACCAGTACGAAGAAATGTAAATATTAAATATTTCATATCCTCATGTCGAACACAAAATCTAACGCGTTTACAGTCAAACTTATATCACAGTTGGTCTCTTATATAAAGTAATGAAATATATTTTACCTACAGAACGCTTAGAGCACCAATTCTATTCACACTTTTTGAATTTTGACTTAAATGTTTAGTTAACCTATACTTAATGACTTCCATAGATTTATTTTCGTCATCTTCCATTTTACAAGATGTGAGGTCATCGCGGATCTACTAATGTAAGAAACATTGAAAATTATTTTATATCTTCTTTAGCAATTTAATAATATTAGAGGCTAAGTGCTGTCACAATTGACATTTACTGATTATTACTGTCTCAACACGCCCATAAATAAGGTTTATATAATAAGTTGTTAATGTTTCTTAAAATAATTCTCTTCAAGGTATTAGGTATTTCAAATTGTGTAATAATTATATTTTTAATTCATTACGGATCGAGACCTTCATTTTGGTTTTTAAGGTTCCGTACCTCAAAAGGTAAAAGCGGAACACTTATAAGATCACTTTGTTGTCCGTCTATCAAGAGCATTTATCTCGAGATCACGTGGAGGTATCAAGCTGAAATTTATATCATATATTTAGATCAATGGTTATCTTATGTCGAGCTATGGTTTCTTGGAGCATAAAAAAATAAGCTTCTAAGTCGACGCAATCAAAAGATTTATGCACCAATTTTGCTGCATTTTGTATGTATAATATTCGGTGCGTTTAGGGTACTTTCCGTGGATCTACGATTTATATGAAATTTGGTACGAAGTCAAAACTGACAATAAAAATAATAGAAAAAGTCCGAAGCATGAAAATTTATAGATATTTTGCTAATACTTCTTATTCATGCAAAATGAATGTGTATGCCTCCTATTAAAGTTTGTCAATTTTAATAGTTGTACATTCCGTCGACCTACAATCCTGAAATTCGTACAGAAACAACTGTGAGCGATTCCGACTCGCACTTAACCGGTTTTTTTATAAACATAAATCATATGATAATATGAGTGGGACGTTCATCGGTAATAGTGAGAACGCGTAAATAGAGCAGTTTGAGAGCTACTGATTGACGAGAAGTTGTTAGTCAATGTAGTTAGTTATAACAGCTACATATACATTTATGAGGCAAAAGCGTGCGACTGTAAACGCGATAGGTTTTGGCTCCGAATTCAAAAATATTTAATATTTTTGTGTGATACAAAGCACGGCGTTGGGTTCCGCCACTCAATTAATTATGCCTCAAGAATTTAGCGGAAAATAGGGAACGAAAATGTTTTAATGGGAATGAGATGTCACTAACATTAAGTTCTTTCTGCCTATCCTTCCATGAGCGGGATACAGCGTCAAGCTAAAAGAAAAAGAAAAAGCAAGTCATCCAATAAATAGTTTACATTATATTGTACGTACATAATTATATAATAGTGTGTATAATATATATATTTTTTAACTAAAAAAAACCTTCCATTTTCTTGCTGTGCTTATTTAGGTAATTATTAATATACATAATATATAGATATAGTAATCATCAAAATGACAATTACATATAATATATTAAATCCTCAAATTCACTTACTCACACATCGAGTCTCACACGCACAAGTTAGATGCAATTCCAGTTGTATTTATCTAGCAATACCAATTATATTAATTTGCTAAATGATTAACGTTATTGATCATTAATCTTGATTATTCAATTAAATCACAACAGTTTTTTTTATAAATAAATGAGTTACTAGAAAAACCTATTGATAGTACGTACTGGTAATTATTATATGAACTAGCAGTATGAGACTTTTGTAGCGCAGTGCCACAAGCGTAAACTAATAATTATTTTTCTAAAAAAATAGGAAAAAAACAATAAGGTGGCGTAAGATCACATAGTGAGAGTGAGAGTGTATGACAGTGAGGCGGACGCTAAAGTGACTTTCAAAAGGGACCCATGGCATACTAATGCAAAGTTTTTGCTCATCTCCGCTTTACTTATATTTATTGATAAATACTTTCCACAAAAACCCATAAAACTCATAAAACACTAAAAATGTATAAATTATAGTGTATTAAAGTTGGAGGAAAGATGCATAAATTTCAATATATTAAAAATAAAATATCTAGATGAACTTAATACAAAATTTCTCGATAAAAATACCTTTAACGGTTGATTTAAACGGTAGTTAGCAAAGAAACGGTATCGCACGAGCGTGACAAACTTTTTTACCAAGTGTTGGTCGTTCGTCACTATCTGGTGTCTGATGCCGACAAGATACCAGCACTGTGGCACTCGGTCCTAGCTCCAGCATATACAATATAGTATATATGTGCTCGAGACGACTGTGTTATCTGCGTATAGAATAGGTTATATAAAATATGACTACAATTTAGTATCACCAATAAATAGATTGAAAGGAAACATTTTTTTAGGTTGACGCTGTATCCCGCTCACAGTTGAATAGAATAGAGGATTTCTGGAGTCGTTCTGTGTTAAGTGGTGGAAGTCAACGCCGCGTTTTGCTTCGACACCAGAGTGAAGAAAATGAAAATATTAAATATTTCATTTCCTCGAGTAGGGATCGAACCCACAACCTGTAGCGTTTACAGTAAACGCTTGTGCACCTGTGCCACGACTGACCTCAAAAAGAAAAACTTTGTACCCATTTTTAAAGAATATATGCATGATGAAGAATATATGAATTTGAAATTGGGCCTAATAAAAGTTTCTATGGAGAAAGAAAGTAAAATTTTTAGAAAGTTCATATATTTTTATAAAATTTCATTAGAAGTTTATTAAATAGTTAAAATTAATCATATTAGATATCATGCGTCTGACATACACCAATTTTTGCTGGCTTGACACACCTCTAATATTTTTATATGCAAAAAATAACTAAGAAAATGGCGTCCTCTCTCGGTAACTGATTACTTTTTGTAATAACTTTTTGGTTGTAAAATTCGTAACAACCGTATAGAAATTTCAAAGTAGAATGAGAACGTATAGCTTAATAGCCTCGAGCTCTTAGACTTGTTATTCAATGGGTGGCTTTGAGATTTTCCTTCGCTTCTTTGGATATTTTTATGAAATTACTATAAAATTTTTAATAAATATGAGTATACTATTTGTTTTCTACGCCTAGAGTTATAGTTTTAAATACACGTCAGGTAAATTCATTAGATTAATTATATTTATAGCAAAACTAACATGTACTAAGTATCTATAATATTAAACTAAGTACTAAATTTTTTTTTTTCCGTACATTCTTCTTCACATAGGCGAACTATTTCTGAACACAAGCACAACAAATACCAAGTAAGTAGTAGTGTGTTTTTCATTCAACGTGACATTGGCGAAGTGATTTTGTTCTCAATTGGCACGCTCGAAACGTCATTATATAAAGAATAGAATAGAGTAGAACAGATAAGTAAGCAGTAATAAATTGACTAAATATTTAAACTCAACCCATGAGATTAATTATTGTGCTAATAGTGGATTGTGTCAACGGTGTGTGCCTCGACCAGCATCTTAAGAAGTCATTAGCTGTTGGAAAAATAACTGGATAAAAAATCAGCTTCACGCTGTATCCCGCACACAGCAGGGTAGGCAGAGGGAACCTAGTGTTAAGACACTCCGTTCCCCACTTTCTGCCGAATTCTGGAGGCATTGCGTGTTGAGTGCCAGAACTCAACGCCGCGCTTAACCTCGACACCAAAGCGAAGAAATGGAAATATAAATTTAAGTAAATATTTCATCTCCTCTAGTGGGGTTCGAACCCACAACTAGTCGGTTTAGTCACACCTCGTGCCGCTGCACCACGACTGGCCTCAACATTTCTAACCAACGGTATTTTCTATTCAAAAAATAAAAAAAGATTATAAAAAAAATAAACTTTCCTAATGATAAAACAAATGCCCGCGGCAAGTAGTCAATTTATGAAGAGGTTTTTTTAAAGTCAGCTATTTACAATTTCACTGTTATGTTTTTTTTTCAGCATCACGCTGTACCCCGCACAGAGCAGGGTAGGCAGAGGTAACGTAGTTAGAGTTAAAAAAAATAGCGAGACGCTAAAAAAAAATTTTTTCCGCAAATGAACCAAACCCGTAGACACCACAATATAATCAGCTTGAAATTAATAAATCAATATGTCATATCAAACACCAATATTAGAATTAGTGTCGCACTTTGCCCAAACAATTGAAATAAGAACGTGTAATGAGGTTTAAAATGTAGTTTTAATCCACTAATATATAAACGATGATAATGACAAACTATAATATTATAGTGACCTAGAAATTAAGTTACATAAAAAAATGAAAATAACAGAAATGGTAAAATAAAAATATTTTTTTAAACTAAGTTTAAAATATCACAATAACACTAGATTCCAAGATTCCCTCTGCCAACCTTGCTATGTTCGGGATACAGCGTGAAGCTAAAAAAAAAAATATTTTAAACAAATTTCATATCACCGTCAGACGCGTTCTCTTGCACTATGCAAGTGACGTTTATGCATCCTCAGCGCTGTCACTTGAGGGAAGTCCATTGCTTACTTTAATGCGAACATCCAGTGAGAAAAAGCCACAATTTCAAATATAATTGGCACAATTTGTACAAACTTAAGTATGTATAGCTACCATAAAATAATTCGATATTTTTATAACTTAAGATTGTAGCATACGTGACGAATAAATATATAGATATAGATAAACGACGAGTTGTGGAAATTAAACAAAAATGCTGTAAAACAAATAAGAAACTTTCATGTTATGAAAAATGAAACGAAACGCCATCTTTGACAATGTAACTAATAAAAAAGCAGCAGTTACGTGCTTTATCCCGCATAGCAGAGAAGCAGAGGAAATCGGCCCAAAGTAAAAGGCACTTCGTTCCGAAAAGTTCTCTACCCCCTCCCCCCCCAATTTTCGGAACCTTGCGTGATGAGTGGCAAAATCAACGCCGCGGTTTTAGAGCGGAATTTAAAATAATATAAATATAATCCCTAGTGAGGATCGAACCTACAACTTTCGCATTTACAGTCAGACGCTGTCGTGGGGAACGGAATGACTTAACATTAGTTTCCCTCTGCCCCTTGTTATATATGGGATACATCATGAAGCTAATATATATTCAGAAACATGATAATATTGCTTGCTCTTTTCATTATAATGAAAACTAATCTGAGTCTCTAAAGGTAAATTTCTATTTATTTTTCAATAACATATCTCTTTACATATTGTAGTCGTAATTGTACCGATAATGAAACAGTTTTGATCAAAGCCAATATTACTCGAATCTATACAATACAAAAATTGCTTATATAGTGTGATGAAAAATCTAAAATATAGATTTTTTTGTGAATTTTTATTGCCTTTTATTATTTTTGGCGCGGAATAAATTAGTAAATTGAATATATAAAAAAGTTATAAAAAAATACAAAATTACGCAATTAATAATACTTCTTTTGATCAATCCTAATGTTTATTCATAAGAGCGCGCTACAAAATCCTGAAAGTCCAAATTAGAAGATTTTTATACGATCCGTCGGTTCTCATTAACACGCTGCGACGTTTGAAATTACTAAAGACAAAGAAACTGTCAAATCAAAGGCGTAATAGGAAACATTTAAAGACATTCAATCGTCTAGTAATTGAGGCCACTTGTAGGTTCGACTTCTCGAGCTCCGCCACTCAACCCGCAATGCCCCCAGAATTTGGTAAAAAATTGGGGAGCGGAGTGCTTTAATACAAGGTTCCCTTTGCATCGCCTGCCGTGTGCGGGATATAGCGTGACGCTAAAAAAAGCCGTCTAGGGATAGATTAAATGACATATTATTCAACGCTTATAGCAATTTAGTTCGTCGAATAAACCTGTAATCAAGGAGAAACTTAAATATGTATATCCTTGAAAGAAACTAACTTTATTTGTATAATAGTTATATGTTTCAAGTACCCCTTAATTGGGGTAAGGACAAGTTACATAAGATATGAGTTACGTTTATGATTTTTGAAGTTTTGAATCCGAATACCATATCGCTCGTATATAGTTTTATACTTAATTAGAAATATTTTATGTTGAGTCAAATATGAACTTTAATCAGTATCTACTTCCATGGACTGTAGTTATAAAAAAATACATAGTACCGAATAGAAGTTATCCTACTAGTATTATTAATGTAAAAGTGTACGAAGATCGATGTTAGTTCCACTTTCACATAAAATTTACTGAAAGGATTTATATGCATTTTAGTAGGTATAGTAATATAGCGTATACATCAGAATATCACATATACTTTAATTGACGTAAAAAAAAATATAATTGGGCTAAAGTATTACGATAAATTTAAGTGGGTGAATCCGCAGGTTGTTAGTATCTAATCAATATAATCTCGCCCTAATCGGTAGTTATGTCAATATTTTAAATTCGCACAATGCTTGCTTTACATTTTTTTAAATTACTTCTTATTAGACTAGTAAAAACACTACCTCAAGTTCCTCTCCTTATACTTTATGAAGTACATAAATTTGAAGAAACGAGGTTCATAAAAATGAGTAACTTTGAAGAAACATATTTTTTATTCATTTAATCAGCACCAAAGGAACATAAAATAATTCAATATACTTTACACGTTTATTAGAGCTACCATAACCATATTAAAATCAGCTCAACAAAGAGAAAATGCTTGCTTTGTCGTTACTCGCTTCGGAATTCTTATTGATCGACGTTGCGAAATCGCTTGAACCAGATTGTTAGTATTACATGGTGTAATACAAAATAATAGCACAAGTACTGCGGTCGACACCTTGTCCGTTAGAGACCTTGACACCAATTGTTTTTGCTGTCAGAGAGAAGAAATAAATATATTAATAAATAATAATCCATTCCCGTGAGTGGAAATCGAGCCCACAACTGTCGCGTTACAGTCACGCGCTTGTATAGACCGCAACACGACTGGTCTCAGGTAAATATGTTGTTATATTATTTCTACTATTATTTCATCACATTGTATTCCGCACATAGCAAAGTAGGCAGAGGTAACCTAGTCTTAAGATACTCCGTTCCCCACTTTCTGCTGAATTTTACGAGATATTGTGTATATTAGCTGGCAGAAGAAATGAAAATATATTATATTTCATTCCCCCGAGCGGGAATCGTACCCACTACCATGTACACTTGTGCCATTTCGCTAAACAAACGTAATAAAATAAAACAATAAGGTAATAGAAAACATGAAAGTGCGTATACAGAGTTCTAATTAAACATTACCCTTTGAACCTTTTGTAGGCTTAACGGAAAATCCTTACAAATATTTATAAAATTTTGGGTTTTGTATAAATTATTAAAGCAGCCGTAATTACTGCTAAAAAGAAAATAAGTTGTATCGTAAATGTAAAGAATATATAAATCAGCTTCACGCTGTATCCCGCACACAGAAGAGTGGGCAGAGGGAACCTAAATTCAAATTCAAAATTCAATTTCTTTTGAGTAATATTTCAATGCAATGCAAAAATCCTCATCGATTTTTAATCATTCAGTAAAGTAATTGTTTTAAATACTTATAACTATTGGATAGAAGTCAATGATATGATATTTGAAGATATATTATATGATATAGCGGCGTTGGGTTCCGCCTCTCAACAAGAAGTTTTTAAAATAAGCGGAAAGCGCAGAACGAAGTGTCTTAACACTAGGTTACTTTAAAATTTTTATGCAACTAAGTAATATAAAGGGTGAACTTTTAAACAATTATTTTGCCGTAAACCTTATAAACTTTATCACTTACTTATTTGAAGTACTTGATTATTTAATAATATTATGACATACGTTCAACATTAGCTCCATTATCACTAGTCAGGCCAAGTTAAATCCTTCACGGAGGTCCGTATAGAGAACTCGAGACGGCTGTCAATATAATTAAAAAAAAAGGCTTTTACGATGAAAAGACTCGTTAACCCTCGGACGGAGCTTTATCGACATGTTTTATCGTATTGACATTGAAGTAACAAGTACAGGACGAGAGGGAACATGCGCATGTTTTAAATTAAGATACGAATATCTTTTTGTATTGTTGTGTAAATAAATTAGCTTTTTTTCTACCAATTTTTAGTATGTGTACTGGCTAGGAACCAAAATGTCGGATGGTTGCAACTATAAGACATTTTAGTTCCTGGACTGTTCTGTTACTGTTCCACGTTCGAAGTAAATACTACCTATACATATACTTATATGCTATGATATATTATTCAGAAACAATAATTTATACTCAGGTATATAGAAAAAATTAAATAATATAGAAAATTATAGAGCACTTATTTATTTCAACAGGTATATAGTGTTAACATTTTGGAAATATTAAAGAAGTTTTAAAAAGAAATAATGATAATATTGTCATTATTCAATCTCCGCAAATACTACAAGTACCGACCCCGAGCTACACTTGACACCTGTGTACTTCGTCATACAACTGATTAATATATATTTTGTTTGACATGTCTAAGATTGAACCAACTTAAATTAAACTTCAAATTCGTTAAACATAACTTTGAGGTTTCAGAACGATAGAAAATATACAGTATAGAGTTTCAATTAATTATATGAGATTTATTATTAAGAAATATACCTAGTTAGATAGAAAGGATTGTATTTTGTAAAAAAATAAAAAATAAGACTAATTTAAAAAAAAACAATATTGCGTCTGCTGAGAATACAATTTACGCCAGTTGGGTATTCCTTTGTTCCATTTTGAG
Organism: Heliconius erato x Heliconius himera; assembly: GCA_013421005.1. Taxonomy (NCBI): domain Eukaryota; kingdom Metazoa; phylum Arthropoda; class Insecta; order Lepidoptera; family Nymphalidae; genus Heliconius; species Heliconius erato x Heliconius himera. The sequence goes on along the minus strand of JAATLQ010033049.1, from coordinate 4,672 downwards.
TTAAAATGATGTTAACCTCCTTACTGAATTGGGTTATAAAATAAAATATGGACGAGGAGTGTAATTAAAGGTATGAAATCTTTATTTATGTTTCGTAGATATAGTAGAATACCTACTTACATTCTACTGTAAGTAAAGTTGCGAATTTGAATACGAAACAGGTGTAAAGATAAGGCGTTCGGGACGTCTAAAGAAAGACTGCTCTTCACCAACAATCCTTTATTACTGTACTTAAACGTGAAAGATACAGAATTTATAACATACACATACATACAGGAGTATACTCTAAACAGGAAAAATCTCTGTATGACTATAAAATATACATATGTGTTTGAATAGTTACTATTTTCATTTAATTTCTCTATCTTTTTAACGAAAATTGTATATCACTTTGTAATTTATATGTTTTTCTAACAAATCATTATTTTAGTGGAAAAAGCTTCAAAAAGTATTTACGAATAGTTTTTTATTTAAAAATATATTTTAATGGTATATAGGGTATATTATAATATATTTGTTCGGGCTAGCTAAGAAATGGCGAGGCATTAAAAGGGATTTAGAAAAAATATATATATTAGAAAGGATTTGGATAATAAATTCTAATGGTAAGAAGTTGTTTTGTTTCATTTACTTTTTTTTCAGCTTCATGATGTATCTCGTATGCAGCAGGTTAGAGAGAAGAGAGTCTAGTGTTGGAGTGTTCCCGTGGAGTGTCTTACTACATGGAAGCTCACGTATTGATTCTATCATCTAAAACGCACTTCAACAAATGATGTCTCGTTTATTGCTATTACTATCAAAATATAAAAAATAAATCAGCTTCACGCTGTATCCCGCACACAGCAGGGTAAGCAGTGGGAACCTAGTGTTGAGACACTCCGTTCCCCACTTTCTGCCGAATTCTGAAGGCATTGCGCATTGAGTGGCAGAACTCAACGCCGCGCTTAACCTCGACACCAGAGCGAAGAAATGGAAATATAAATTTAAGTAAATATTTCATCTCCTCGAGTGGGGATGACTGGCCTCATTTGCAAGTTAGTGTTCTCTAAGCTTTTACTGCACTTTAAGTTTGATATTTGGCTTGGTGTCTGGTGGGGGAAAATAGCCAAGTCAAAATTTAGAGCTTGAAGTTTATCTCGAGTGAACACAGAACTCAGCACCCATATATATAGAGCTTCCATTTTTATGTCGATGAAGTCGAGAATGATGCATTACGTAACATTTAATTCGGCTCTCATTCTACGTTTTTATTTGGTGATTATACATGTATGTTTTGATGGGATATCATTACTTTATGTAAAGAAATTATTAACATTAATATTTTTTTTTAAATCGCTTTATTTTCCTCTGTTCTTGAATCAACATTCAAACTTCATACTTTTTAATTTCAAGATATTAATAACAATAATAATAAATAATAATAGTCAAGATAGTAATTATTAATAAATTGTGTGACAGAATTTATTGGCAATTGGCACGTTTCAAAAGTCATAATTAAAGAACTGAACTGAATGTATAAGAATACAAAAAGATTCGAAATTTGAATCTGCAAACATTGCTCGCAATATATAGAAACATCTGATTGTGAGGCCAGTCGTGGCGCAGCGGCACAAAGTGTGACTGTAAAACCGACTGGTTGTGGGTTCGATCCCCACTCGAGGAGATGAAATATTTACTTAAATTTATATTTCCATTTCTTCGCTCTGGTCCGCTCCATACCTCCAGAATTCAGCAGAAAGTCGGGAACGGAGTGTCTTACAATAGGTTCCTTCTGACTACCATTCTGTGTGCGGGACACAGCGTGAAGCAGCGCGAAGCGTTATTCCACACTTAAGAAAGAAAAATATTTATCTAGAAAACATATTAAAAAATTGAACGTAGCGGGACTCGAACCCGCTCCTCCTGGATACCGACCTGGTCGGTTCAAAGTTTTCTAAATAAGTAGGTACTTACTGGTTTTTTTAATAGATGTATAAAAAAATCGTGCCAACCATACTTCAATTTATGTATTGATACAAGGAGTATTGCCCTTCCAGAACAACTTTTTCACATTAAACATACGAAATTGATGATTTAAGCAAATTGCTATAAAACTGTTAGCGATGAATCGAAAACTCCAATAAATTTCTTCTCGTTATATCATTTCTACTATTTTGACATTTTGTTCATTTTTATTGCAGAAAAATGTGTTTCTGTAGGTCTTTTATTAATCAAGCAATCAGGTTATATTTCTGAGATATGAAATAACCGTATTCAAATTTAAAAATTATATATTTTACTGTTTTATCTTTACTCATATTTTTTTTCATTAACCATTTTTTTCTTAAACTTCTTTTTTTTAATAATAGGTTAATTAAAAATAACCAATCTGTGCTCCCATTTATTTATTATAATTGGAAATTACTAAAATAAATTACTTTTAAAAGATATAGGATAAAACAGTAGTGTAAAAATAAAGTCTTTCTCTATTAAAAATGAGGACCAACTTCATGCATATGTGTTGATTTAGTTTTCCAATTGGCCGCGACGTGCTTTTTAACTTATAAAAAATAACTGATTTAAGGCATTAAAAATATTTCAATACCTAAATTCTATTATAATTAATTTATTTTGTTGGAAACAGATTTATTATATTGCATTACATTTTACTATATATATTTCTTCAACTTGTTCCGTTTTATTGGAAGAATATTGTTTATCCTAGTAAAAGTATATAAATCTGATGAATTTACTGACCTAAGTTAATAAAAGTGTCAAAGACAAGTCATTTGGCTTCCGAATACTTTATAGTAATAAAAGAACATAGAGGTCTGTTGTGGGACAGGGGCACAAACGTGCTGTAAACGGGAAAAGTTGTGGGTTCAATTCTCACTCGAGAAAATGTAATATTTAATACTCCCATTTCCTCTCTCTGGTAACGAGGCAAAGCGCAGAATTGAGTTTCGCCACTCAACACGCGATGCCTCCAGAACTCGGCGGAAAATAGGGAATGTCGTAATGGGAACGGAGTGTTTTACCACTACATTCCCAGATTCCCTCTGCCTACCCAGCTACGTGCAGAATACTGCGTGAAGCTAAAAAAAGATATAACTAATAGAAAATTTACTTTCTAAATAGGAATCTGTTCCTACTAGGATCAGTTATTTATTCACATAAATACTTGTGATTAACTTGTTACTACTAGCCTGATTAGTAATGTTTCACTGCACAATTTAGATATAAAGAAGCCGTACTTAGATATATCTTATTTAATCAGGTTAATCTAATCACTATTGATTTTTTTTTATTTGATTTGACGAACTACGATATAATTAAAATGGTTTAGTCATATAATTCCAACGACAGTTCGAGATATTTTGATTGTCTATTCTAATACTTTAATATAATACATGTAGATTTCCATTTGCATATAGCTACTATTAGTTATTTCTATACATAGCCCCACAGGGGCAGGGTGTCAGTAAATATGAAAACATGTAAAACTCCTGCTTATATCTATTAATATTGTACTTTAAACGAAAGTACCACGTGCCGTGTGATCCCGGCCTAGAATAGGATCATCCTGGTACTGGTGGTGTCGTAAGAGGCGACTAAAGTACGTGTGGTAGAGTCACGTCGCCAGCAATGGCAACACGCATGGGCAGACTCGACCGGGTCATTACCACCACCGGCATTTAAAACCGGCGTGAAGTAGTGGCTTTATGCCACTGCGTTTCGCATCAGGTAATGCCGGGCTCCGGCGCCCAACCCACCTTACAGGCAGGCAACGCACCTGTAGCTCCTCTGGTGTTGCACGCGGTCGTGGGCGGCGGTGATCACTTACCATCAGGTGACCCGCACGCTCGTTTGCCTTGTCTTTTCCATAAAAAAAAAAAAACCACAATTTTCTTTATTTATTTATATATGGAACCGATGGGTCAAATGAGATTACGGCCATCATTTTGGTTATTGGATGGGTTTTTATCGGTGTATTTTCCTTTTTGCTGAGCCAATACAATAATACTGCAATAAATGATAGCGCAATGTAAAGTAAACGATCATTTCTTTAAATAAACAGTAAACAATCATTCAATGCTCTCCGACATATTGTATATTTTTGGGATTCCATATCTCAAAAGGAAATTTGGCACGAAGTAAAAACGTACAATATAAATAAATGAAAAATACAAAAACTAAAATTTTTTCGGTACTTCATAGATAAAAATCATTACAATTATATATGTGTAGTTTATTTCAAGTAAAATGATTGCACAGCGAGCAAACTTAAGTTTGTTTTAATATTTGTAATGTGTAGCTCCCAGTGATCTACAGTTCTGAAATTTTTACAAAACCATCGATAGGCGAGTCTGACTCGTAATAGAGCGGTTTTTTTATTTCTTAGGATATTATAAATTAATAATATCCTAAGAAATTAAACATATTAACATGACTGACAGTAAAAAGTAATATTCCTTTACAGAGTGCAGGTGTATACAAACTAGACTGTGACTGTGGCTTATCATACATCGGTCAAACAAAGAGAAGCATCGGTGTTAGGGTGAAAGAACACATCTCTGATATCAAGAATGGGCATGTATCGAAGTCAGCTGTGTGTGAGCATACTGTGGATAAACCCAGCCACTACATTAGGTTTGATAAACCCCAAATCCTCGCTAAGGAAAACAGATACATT
>JAATLQ010033048.1:0-16388 GCA_013421005.1 Heliconius erato x Heliconius himera | reverse complement strand
TACAGAAAGTATCGTTTACTACTTTAATTTTAATTGATACAATACTTGGTATACACAAATAAAATGTCTAAAATTTATGTTTGGTTGGTGGTGGTTGTGATTTACTACAGAAAGCATCAACACTTTTTTGAGTATTTGTAATAAAGACCGAATCTGAAGGTCTATAATCTATGGTCATTCATTCGTAAAAGTTAACTGAGTGACGTGACAGTGTATAAATTACCAATTTATGAAAACAAGTAGTTGCAAAAATTGATACAGAAAAATTTAAATGTTATGTAACATAAAATTGGTTTCAATATCGGTTTCAAGCTATGTTTTTAATATAATTATTTTCATATTTTATTAGTAATTATAATATAATATTTTTAAATATGACAAAAAATTTCAAATGTAGAATTATATTTATATTTTTACTTGCTGTTTATTTTTAATATTAAAGATATGAAAATTATATACATTAGTAAATTGAACAATAGTTCGTTTATTTTTCTTTGTCAATGATTTTGAAAACAACCTAATGTCAAAAAATCTAAAACGAGCCAATAAAATTAAATGTGATTGTAGTCAAAAATCACTGACAAGTGACATTTCATTTGTCTATATTCCATAACTAGTCCACTATAAATAGAAAAACGAATAAATGTTATGTTTTATAAATGAGAAGGACAAAAGAATAATATAAACCGATTATGTCGGTAACATTTCACTGCCAAAAACCAATACCGGCTTATTAATGTTGTTCCGAAGTTTATTTAGGTCTATACTTTTCGGCGTACCAATTGGCGTAACCTTTTTGGATTCAGTGGGATATGTAGCCAGAGTTGAGGGGATTTCTATGCAACCAGTACTAAATCCAGAGTCAAGGAATACCGATTACGTTTTCCTCTCACGATGGGCTGTTAGAGAATTTCAAGTCAATCGAGGTGATATAATCTCTCTGGTGTCGCCAAAAGATCCAAATCAAAAGATAATAAAGCGCGTTGTAGCTTTGGAAGGTGATGTTGTGAGCACACTCGGTTATAAAAATCAATATGTGAAAATTCCAGAAGGTCATTGTTGGGTTGAAGGTGATCACACCGGTCATACTCTAGACAGCAATACATTTGGACCTGTATCAGTTGGCCTAATTAATGCAAAAGCTGTTTGTATAGTTTGGCCACCAGAAAGATGGCAAAGCTTGGAGGCTAAATTGCCAGAAAATAGGAAACCACTCAGTTTAGCTATATAGATTTATTTTGTAAATATATTTAACATGTAAATAGAATAAATAGATACTCTGTATTAAATTGATTTGCATTATGTTGTGTTGAGTTAATTAAATGAATCTTACATTTTAACAATGACTTCACTAATAGTATATAGTGACTTAAGTTTAACTTCAATATTTATAAAAAACAGTATTTATAAAAAAAACTACTTATATAAAAATTTTATAATTTATTACAATAAAGGTATAATAGTAATGAAACTACTTAACAATACTGGTTAAACCATAACATTGCAAGATATCAATAATTTTTTCATATGATATCCCTTTCCGTATAACATCATACTTTCCAACTTTTGATAAATCAATAACTGTTGAGCCTGTTCTATTGTGGTCTAAGCCTTGACTTAAGACTCCACCATCAAATACTGCACCAAGATGGCCATATAAATGTTCAAATTCTTTTATACTTAAAGTAGAAGGTTCATTACTGAAATTAGCACTAGTTAACGCCACCGGATTGTTAAACACTTTTGTCATTTTATTAATAAACTCATGTTTAGGTATGCGAATCCCAATTTTAGTTGTATGAGGATTTAAATATGGATTATTTAAATATTTGGTTTTTTGCAAAACTACAGTGACAGGGCCAGGAAGCAAGTTTTGTAGTAATTTGTCACTTAAATGTGATGCTTCACCCCACTTTCTGATATCTGCTATACAAGTTACACATATAGCAACAGGCTTAGCAGCATCTCTGCCTTTAATAGTGTATAATTTTTTAATTGCCTCAGGGCAATTAGCACTGCAAGCCAGTCCATAAATAGTGTCTGTCGGGACAGCTATTACAAGATCATTGTTTAAGAAATCTGCAGCTTTGCAGTATGAGTTTTCTTCTTCACATGAAAGTATAGCAGCCATTTTGTCTATCTTCATCTTTGTTGATACACTTTTTCTAAGATAAATACTACTTAAATTAATAATTTTAAAAAAGTTCATAATCTAATTATTGTTTTTATTTTAAATTATCAACAAGTATTTTTTTAAAATTAATCACGCCAGTTGTGAGCACATTTGTGATTGCAGCATCTGTAGAAAGTTGTCATTGGCTCATCAGCAGAGCGAGTCTGGAGTTGCATGAAGAAAGCTCTACCGTGACCACATTTGGGGCAAACTGCATCTGTTGAATCTACATTTTCCCATGCAGCTGCACCACCCATAATATAGTCTAGTTCCTGAAAGAATAGAGTAGCTAACGTAAACAAATACAAACTATCACGTGTAGTATTAATTAAATGAAATGTCTGTATATGCAATTATGCATGATGCAATAATAAAAATATTTTAAAAATACCTTTAATTTTGGGAACGTTCTAGATGATACTTTCTTTCTTATATTATACACATAAGGACAAGTATTGCAAGCGTACCGCAGTCCTGACTCTGGTGCCTCTTCGACCATCAAAATGTTCGCGCACGTTGGGCAAAATAACATTGTTATCTTAGGAAGTGATAAGTGATGTCATTTTATAGTTCTTTTTTACTTTTACAAGAATAATTATTTTTATACTTCTACACCGGTTTCTTTTTTACTTGTCATTAAAAAATGTACTGTTTCTTTCATTAATTTTAATTTAAGTCCAGCTTAAAAAAATGCCGCAAAGAAATATGTTTATGACAGTGACATTGATAATTAGTTATAAACACAGAACACATATACCAAACGCGCAATATCACAAATATAGTAGATATTTAAAGCATAGCATAAAGCATAGGGTACATTACTAGCGTTAATACTGAAAATGGTTTTAAACGGATTATTTGAACTAAAATAGGTAATCAATATTAGCAAATATTTTTATTTATCGTTATTTTTCAAGATACAAATATTTTAAGTGCCATTAAGATGATAAAATTATATAGATCAAACATTTGTTTTGTCTTTCTTCTTTTTATAAATATACCTAATATGCACTTTACTTTAATCTAATTCGAAGTTGAAATTAAGACTAATAATAATTTCTTTATCTATTATTAGTCTTAATTTCAACTTGATTTTGTCTAGTTGATTACTTTAATAAGATATAAAATTTAAATGACAATATTTTTTATCTTATCTGTGATATTCGTAATGTGTACGTACCTTAACCGAAGCGCGCCTCTTGAAAAAAATACAAATCTCCGTCCGTCAGTCGAAGTCGTCTGTCTTATAGCTTTGACATTACGTTAGACTTCGATCTTGATTGGGTGTATTTATGGCGTGATTTCTTTATTTATTTATTTAATGACTATATAATTTAGTGACAGAAAAATATAGTGAAGTGCTGTAATTTTAGTGGCAACAATGTTGCGTGAATTATTAAATAAATTTTGGGATGAGGATGTTTGGCTGCCTCCAAACACCACTTGGGAGGATATCACCCCTGGTCCTGATAAGGCAGTGCTGTATGCTGACTACAGGCACCTCTTATACCCAATACCATTAGCCTTTGTGCTTATTGCCTTAAGGCATATATTAGAAAAGTAAGTGATGAGATTTTCCAAGTTCTTTAGTATGTAGGTCACTATGCCGATTTTCACCTATATACCAACGCACTGTGACTCACAATTTATCAGTTAAAGTTAAACGATAATTATTATCGGTTTCTTATTAATTTTTACATGTTATAAAAAATCATATTTCTTTACAATCTTATACATATATTTTTTTATGTAAATTTTATGTTTCATTAAATTTAATATTATATATGAAAAATATTTTTTTACATCTGCTTAGGTCACACAGCCTTATAGATTGTTAATAATAATAAATATGTTTTTAATTAAATTCTCTTTCATTGTTCTTTTATGATGCACAATGCATAAAGCTAATGATAAATAATCAGTAAGCTTATTGTTTACACTTTGTATAGAATAAAATACAATCATTCGAAGGTTAGCCTGTGGTACATTTTATTGTTAAACAATTACAAATTTGTTTTATTTCTTTCACATTGTATTCTGCTTACAGTAGGATAGGCAGAGAGAATCTACTTTTGATACAATCTTACTCCATGTACTGCCCATTTTTTGAAATATTGTGTGTTGAGTTGTGGAACACAATGCTACTCTTTATTTTGTTACAAAAGCAATGAATTGAAAAATTCATTCCATTGAGCAGAAATTCAAACCCTCAACTAACACACAGAATCTGACTGGAAAAGTTAAATGCTGTGTCACTGCACCACTATGGGCCAAAAAAATATTTTTATTGTGATTACTAAACTGCATATAATATGTGCCAAAATATTTTGTATAAATATTTCTTTTTTTTAGATATTGGTTTGCACCTTTTGGAAAATCATTAGGAATTAAGAATACAAGATCTAAAAAAGCACCTAACAATCCAAAATTGGAAGCAGCTTACATAGATTGTCCCAAAATAAAACATAAACAGGTAAGAAAGAATATTTACTATTTAAATAAATTAAATAAAAGTTTAACTATTTCATAAAAATTATATAATTTTTGTACATTACTGTTGAAAATGTTCCACACTAAGAATATTAAAATATTATGTAAAAATATCCTTATAAAGATGCTAACAACATAAATCATTTGTAATATTTGTATAAGAATTTCATTGAAACCTGCTAAGAATGAAAGATAAAATTGATGGAAATGGTAAACAATATGCCCAGGTTTGAATCCTGTTCAATTTTTTATGAAGTGTCCTTAATATGTTTCTATATATAATAGTAATTATTTTAAAAATATTAATAACTAAATATCATTAAGATTTAAGGATTTTTTTTATTAACAATAAACAATTTAGTGGCTATGGTAAGAATAAATGGGAGTAATAATTATAAAAAATAAATGAATAATAATTTTAACACGAAAACATTATATTGAGTAGGGCTTAAGTAGTAAATAATTTATAGATATAATATTTATCCTTGGTATTTATCAAAATTTGCTGTGAGAGTGTAGTTAAAATATAATAAATGTGAAATGTATGTGCATGAAGTGTTGTGTCTAGCATTGTGAAGCTATAATTTGTTTGGATAATCTGTTTTTTTTAATATTATAAACCCTTTTGACATATGTCTACATTGCAAATGTCACATTCAGTTTTCAAATAAAGATAATAAATTAAAATAGAATAGTATTACAGGTTAAAAATGTTTTTTTTTTAAATAAAAATTTTAATAACTGTTTTGAGTTTTGTAAAATAAGAACAATGTTTAATTGATAGCTTTGTACTTGTGATAGTTTTATTTAAAAAAATGCTAATTATTATGATGTGTGTGCATTAAGCTAGTTAATCCTCTAACTTTGGCTCGTTTCTTTTCAGTTGTATTTGAGCAAGGAAGAGGTAAATGTTGCACTGTATTACATAGTAAAATAGTTTGCTTATATTCCTTAGATTTTTTAAAATACCTTTTGTTTTAATAATTATACTTTCAGGATGTTGATATGATCTGAGATTTTATTATTTATTTGTAAATCTTTTTTTTACACAAATATTAGAAAGGAATTAATAGTAGAATATATGCAATTATTTTTATTTGTTTTACTTGTTACTTTTTTAAGACATTTTTTAGTTACCTATGAAATTATGTCAACATCCGAAATTAATTTATAAAGCTTGCCACTTCCGCTTAATTCTTGTATTTAGTTATTGGCCAGTAAGATAACGGTGCTTTTTTAAAATTAAATTTAAACAATTTTTAATCCTTAAAAATTTCGACAGTAAACGTAAATACTACTAGTGGTGTGTAAATACTACTCCATATATTTATGTAATGTAGTGACTTACTTCTTATAGATACATATATCCATAGTATATACGATTACTTTCTTTTAGCTGGTCTATCCCGCACAGAGTAGAGCAAGCAGAGGAAAACTCAGAACCTAGTGTTAAGACACTACGTCCCCATTGAGACAATCCGGTCTTCCCCACATTCCGCCGAATTCCGCATGTTGAGAGGCGAAACTTAACGCCACGTCTGGCCTTCAGATACCTAAACACAAAAAAATTGGTCACTTTCAAATTCAGTACACTATCTTAATTGTAGTATCGATTGCATTAAAAATTAATGAGAGAAATTTCCACAGTGTAGCGTACATTTGTAGACCGCAGTTTCCACCGAATTCTAGGGACGTTGCGTGACGAGTGCCGGAACTCAAAAGTGTACAATTATATAAATTTTTCATTCTCACGAGTGGGTATCGAACCCACAACCAATCGCGTTTACAGCCGCTTAAAATAATACCTGCGCCCTATAAAAGAATTTATTTTTAATTTACATATATGCCAGTATTGTTAGATAACTATTATATATATAGGTATTCAATACATATTCAAAGTGTCTATCTTTTGAAGTAAAAAAAAGAACAGATTATAGGCAAAAAGTAATATTTTTTATCATTTAGTAGGTAAATGAATATAATTTATATTGTATTAAAATTATCTTCATTAATTTATGGCGCGATCGATTATCAATTTGTCAAGATACATTTTTAGGCTGGTTTAAGATAGAGCCTATATTATCACAACACGTGTTTTTTTATGTTTAATTCAAGACGACTGATAATAATTGATGAGGTAAATACTCATAAAACGTATGTCATAGTAGATTTTCTTCTTTTTCACGCTGTATCCCGCATATAAGAGAGTTGGTAGTGAATAAAGTAGTGTTAAGACACTCTGTTCCCCACTTCCCGCCAAATTTTCGAGCCGCGCTTTGCCTCATTACCAGAGCAAAGTACCTAATGAAAATATTAAATACTAGCGGCTCACTCGCGGCTTCGCCCGCACACCACTTATAATTCTTTTATTATTCTGCATTTGCCATAAGATAATCAATATAAATTATGTAATCAATATAACTAATACATTCAATAATTTTGAGAAAGTGAAAGCACTACATGGGTGCTTGCGACGACGAACTCGACGGCAAAGACGCCCCCCGCAGGACTCATGCCTATGCTTGCGGCCATTAACAGAGCGTTGAATTATTTTAAATTTACATTTTCTCAAAAAGTATACGTTTAAATTATAGGCTATACAAGCCAAAGATTATCTTCATAAAGTTTCCTTGATGATGGAATAACTTTCCGTCGTAAATTTCAATATATTTATGAAATAAAAAACGTTGAAATAGCACCTTGTAATTTTTAATCCTTTTTTGTCACAAAATGCCTTATTGTCACTTAGTTATAAGAGATAGATATATGGTATCGCGGACTTTCTTTTAGGACTAATAAAATAGAACTTTTCTTCCATACAATGTACTGACATATATTTTACTATTTTTATTATCGATAGCGTTCATTATTATTGTTATTTCGTTGTTTAAGGCTAACTAAGACTTACACCATAATGTAATATAGCCTATATCACTCCTGAAGAGCATAGCTTTCAGACAAAAAAAAGTAAATCGGACCAGTAGATCCAGAGATATTAGCGTTTAAACAACGAAACAAACAAACAAACTCTTCCGCTTTATTATATTACTATAGATAGATTTTATATCCTCGAATGGGAATCGAATCCACAACCTTGTTTTGATGCGCCACGACTGGCCTCAATCAACTTCTTACTCTTAATTGTTAGAATAAAATTTAAGTACTTCTCATAAACTCATCTCAAAGAGCTATATTATAAGTTATTTCTTGTATTGTTAAAGATCATCGAGGAAAATATTTCTATTAATATTTATTACCTATTTACATAAAGTGTAACACTTGAGTATGGTTCTTAAAACGATTAAGCTATATAGGTGCCATATTCTTAGTGAATGCTTAACTTTAATCTTATCTTTATTTGTCGAAAATATCGTCCGTTCTAGATAAGTTGGCGGTGAGGTCTAATTTTTTTACTGAAAATCGAAATGATTTCGATATATTGAAGTTATGATTATTAAATAAAATAAAATAAATCAGCTTTGCGCTGTATCCCGCACGCAGCAAGGTAGGCAGAGGGAACCTAGTATTAAGAGCTCCGTCCCCCACTTTCTGCCGAATTCTGGAGACATTGCACGTTGAGTGGAAGAACTCAACGACGCGCCTTTGCCTCGACACCAGAGCGAAGAAATGAAAATATAAATAAATATTTCATCTCCTCGAGTCCAAACGATCGAACCCAAAATCGAACCCAAAATCAGTCGGTTTTACAGTCACACTTTGTGGCCCTGCGCCACGACTGGCCTGAAATTAAATACGTTACTTAAAAAAACACATTTTTCTATGTTCGTTCAATTAAAGTTATTGGCCCCTAAAAAAATTAAACAACGAATGAAACGCTATCCTTTACTCACCCCTTGTTTTTTTATGAAATGGCATCGTTTTGTACCAATTAGTGACGTGAATAACTCATTTATGCTGTAATAACGGCTCCCCTTTTTTGTATTACTTAAACGCTGTACTGGAGTTCTTAATATGTAACGATTATTAGTTCATTCATTTCTCTATAATTTTTTTTTGTGGTTACGCAGAGGGAACCCGATGAACTAGTTTTATGACACTCCGTTCTCATTAAGCTTTTTTCACAAATTCACATCCGTTGCCCACTTTCCGTCGGATTCTGCAGGTATTGCGTGTTGAGTGATTGCGATCATCATCATCAGCCTGTCTTAGTCCACTGCTTAGGACTCTACTGGGCACAACTATCATCTGCAGCTCTTTGTTGATAAAATCAAATCAAATCAGCTTCACGCTATATCCCGCACACAGCAGGGTAGGCAGAGGGAACCTAGTGTTAACATATTCCGTTGCCCACTTTCTGCCGAATTCTGGAGGCATTGCGTGTTCAGTGGCAAAACTCAACGCCACGCTTTACCTCGACACCAGAGCGAAGAAATGGAAATATAAATTTAAGTAAATATTTAATCTCTTCGAGTGGGGATTGAACCCACAACCAGTCGGTTTTTCAGTCACACTTTGTGCCCCTGCGCCACGACTGGCCTCTTCTTCGCATTCTTTGCTGATATTCAGATATATTAAATAAGTTTTTGTCAAATGAGATTCGTATCCAAGTCACCATCTACGGTCCACGATAGTGTTGTAACTCGCAACGCATTATAGCATTAAGTTATTTGATTCAATTATTATAACTCTATATAGTGATGTAATAAATTGATGTTTTGTCACAGTTACGTCAAAAATGTATACAAATTTAATGATTACATATGAACTCAGTATGTAGCTTGATTAAGTTATACACTTTTGGAGCACTCCTATTTCTTTTAATGTAAATTTTATTGATATCAGTTTTACCATCTATAGGCACTACAATTGCCTATAGATGATTTCATACCTATCCAATACTTACACTATTTTTTAAAATTTATTTATTAAAGAAATTGAATTGAATAATTTAATAGTACATCACTAACCTATAAGTTTGAAGCAGGTATAAGAGTTACGTCTCCTATCATCATCAGTATAGCAATATCATCCAATAAATGATTACTACAAGAAGCAACTTATAAGAAACTATGCAAAATACAAAGTACATACTCTGTTTTATCTCTCTACCTACAAAATTTGCGATTTTCCTTCAATTTAACCAGGAATCCATAATCAAATCTTGACTACGTTGTGATGCGTTGTGGCCAATACGGAAGTACGCTCTTTCAAAAATAAAAATATTTTAAAAAATCGGTTAAATAAATGTCAGAGAAATTTATGTTCACAAAAAGAAATATCGTACTTGAATATATACAATAGAAAAACTAGTGTCAAGAAACCTCGTTGCATTCCCCGTGCACTGTCTAATTTTCGAGACATTGCGTGTTGAGTGGCGGAACGCAACGTCGCCCATTGTTTTGGTTTTTTTTATTAGCTTCACGGTGTATCCCGCACACAGCAGGGTAGGCAGAGGGAACCTAGTGTTAAGACACTCCGTTCCCACTTTCCGCCGAATTCTGAAAGCATTGCGTGTTGAGTGGGAGAACTCAACGCCGCGCTTTGCCCCGACACCAGAGCGAAGAAATGGAAATATAAACTTAAGTAAATATTTCATTTCCTCGAGTGGGGATCGAACCCACAACCAGTCGATTTACAGTCACACTTAGTGCGACTGCGCCACGACTGGCTTGTTTTGTTACTAGAGCGATAAATGAAATCTCTCATTCCTCTTAGTGATAATCGAACCCATATTCCTCACGTCTACAACCAGGCGCTGTGCCGCTGCTCCATAACGGCCTACATATCATGTTTTACTTCCATTTACAACTTTTTTTCCAATTTGCTACCAATAACCAACGGCCGTGCCGTGCTCATTAGCGCTGAACGATCGTTTTTCATACTTCAGACGAACACTAAGATAATTCCTTATTTGACCTTTTAGCGCTGTTTGTGTTACGGTGTGTTAAACTGTTAAATTACTATGCTATTTCCACAGAGGTTTCTGGAATTACCTTCAATTAATATTTTTATTTTATCGACTTTATATCGATACCTAAAAGTGTTCTGTTTTGTGTTTTTTCTTAAATAATGTTATTAATATTAATTTAATTAGTACTTATAACTCTATTTACGATATTGCTTACATAGCGTTATACAAATATTTTTCAATGAAATCTTTTTAATCGCTATTTACCAGTCAAGAGGCCAGTCGTGGCGCAGAGGCACAAAGTGTGACTGTAAAACCGACTGGTTGTGGGTTCGATCAACACTCAAAGAGATGAAGTATTTACTTAAATTTATATTCCCATTTCTTCGCTCTGGTGTCGAGGCAAAGCGCGGCGTTGAGTTCTGCCACTCAACACGCAATACCTCCAGAATTCGGCAGAAAGTAGGGAACGGAGTGTCTTAACACTAGGTTCCCTCTGCCTACCCTGCAGTGTGCGGGATACAGCGTGAAGCTGATACAGCTTACATAGCGTATTTACAAATATTTTACAATGAAATCATTTAAATAGCTATTTACCAGTCAAGAGAAATCGAGAAATAAATTATTATTGTACATACTGTTCTAGCGTTTACACAGTTTTTAGATATTTATTTCTGCTATCAATTTGAATTTATAACTGTAGCTCAATTTGAGTAAATAATAATATAATATACTGTATCACTATAGTGTCGACTGAAATAGAAAAAAACGGTTAAGTGTGAGTCGACTCGCCACCTGAAGCTTTCGTACCAATTTCATGATTGTATGCCTAACTTGCGGTATGAAATGAATTACAAATATAAGTTTCTAATTTTTTTTTATGGAATAGCTATAAATTACCACTTTGATTTTTGTCCTTTATTTGTATAAGCTTTTTGTAGCTCCGTCTTCCACCGTCCACCGTTTCGGACATGGTGTGTTGGGTGACGGTCCCTGAAGCCGCCACTGGCGCGCGTCGCCTTGAGGGGACGCCCTATAAGTGCGCTCTTGCGAGTTGCACGAGGCGGATATAACATTGCAGCCCTCGCTGCATGCTGGCTGCATTAATGAGACGGCGAAAGTTCAGCACAGCTGCACGTTTGGCCGTACACAATGCAGCTACCGACGTTACTATACGGCAGCGAAACGTGGGTATTACAGAAGGAGAATGAAAGAAATATGAATGCTGTGAAGATGTGATCTCTACGTAGGATATGCGGAGTCGGCTTAGCTGATCGAATCCGCAATGAGGAGATACACAGAATGGCAGATACTAGCGAGGATGTCACGGTAAGAAGGAAGAAGAATGTGCTCAGCTGGTTTGGGCACGTCGAACGAATGAGTGATGAAAGAATGGGAAAACAGATTTATGACGGAAAAGTGAGCGGTAACAGAGGTAGAGAGAGACCTCGGTTGACTTTCGAAAACACAGGAAGCATACAAACATAATGGAGGAAGGTCATGTAAAAGCATGAGGGCCCTCAAAAGGGCATGTATGAAGAGATTGATGACAGTGGACGAGGCGAAAGAGGTATGCAAAGACCATAGCGTTTGGCGCTCCATTCTTTATGACTACCCCGCTAGAGATACAGCGTGAAGTTAGTTTAGTTTTTTAAGTTTTTGTATAAGTTCTCATATCGTGTTCAATTTTATGACTGTAGGTCCTCGGGAAAGCAAATACCGTTTAGTTTTGTAGAATTTCATACAAAATGGAACATAATTGATACATAAATGCTCCTATCTTTTGATCGCGTTGACTTAGAACCTAGATTTTATTTGCGCCTCAAGGACATCAAGGACCTTAGATATTAGATATTAATTTCGACTTGATACCTCCACGCCAATACGAAAAAATGGTATTTACAGACGGACAACGAAATTACCATATAAGGGTTCCGTTTTTACCTTTTGAGGTGCGGAACCCTAAAAATATCGTTATACCCATTAATCATGGTTGAATTCTATTTAAATATGTGTCCCATGTCATAGGAATCCAATGGTTGATAGGTTGAGAAGTCAATTGTTCGTATACAGACGCCATTAAAGTCATTGAGTGTGATTGTTCCAATTGTAGAGTAGACTAGGTTTGTAGAGATATGTTGTAAGTTAATTGACATAAGAAATAGATGAAATAGATAATAATCAGCTTCACACTGTATCCCACACACAGCAGGGTAGGCAGAGGGAGCCTAGTGTGTTCCCCACTTTCCGCCGAATTCTGGAGGCATTGTGTATTGAGTGGCGGAACTTAACGCCACGCTTTGCCTTGACACCAGAGCGCAGAAATCGTAATATAAATTTAAATAAATATTTCATCTCCTCGAGTGGGGACCGACCATACAATTAGTCGATTTTACAGTAACACTTTGTGCTGCTGCGCCATGACCGGCCTCGATGAAATATATCCTATGTTTTTGCTTGAAGGAAAAAGGTAGGATTAAAACTACACACACATTTGTTACCAAAGCTTAAAACAAGTGGTTGGTTATCTTTTGATGTAATTAGGATTGTCAAGCTACGATCTCCTTTTTCGAACGAAATAAAATTTGTTTTCTTATTATTAGAGATATTATACTTAACTAACATAGCAGGGTAGGCGGGGGGAACCAGGGAATCAAGTATTAACACTACATTCCCATAAGACACCCCACGTTCCGCCTAATTCTGGAGACATTACGTTAAGAGTGGTGGCACTCAACGTCGCGCTTTACCCCGTCACCAGTGCGAGAACAATGGAAATATTAAATATTTCATTTTCTCCAGTGAGAATCGAACTCACAACCGTCGCATTTACAGCCACGATAAATTTATTTCTACGCTGTATAAATTAACATGGTTAGATAGAACATAATGTAATGACTTGAGACAATGTACCGTTCAAGACTGCGTGCTCCGTTATGGATTTAATTATAAATGTACTGTAAACGATTATTGCTTTGCTTTACCTACTTTGATAAAAACGATCGATGATTTAATTTAATTTTACGGCAAATAGTAAATATTATAAGCGCATAAATGTTTGTATTTTATTGAAATAAAATTAAAAATCAGCTTCACGCTGTAATTCCGCACACAGCAGGGTAGGCAGAGGGAACCTTGTGTTAAGACACTCCGTTCCCCATTTTCTGCCGAATTCTGGAGGCATTGCGTGTTGAGTGGCAGAACTCAACACCGCGCTTTGCCTCGACACCAGAGCGAAGAAATGGAAATATAAATTTAAGTAAATATTTCATCTCCTCGAGTGGGGATCGAACCCACAACCAGTCGGTTTTACAGTCACACCTCGTGCCGCTGCGCCACGACTGGCCTCAATTTTATTGAAATGTTAAACACAATTTTTGTTAAGAAAAATCAAATTTAAAAGAAAATTTGCTTTTAATTATAGTTAGCTAGAAATTATGAAATGATGGAATGTAAGATCAGTATAAATTGAAAGATATTAGAACAAGTGAGTGAAGTGGTGTAATTTGAAAATATGTTCAGTACAGATGGAAGATACGAGATGGATGCGGAAAGGCATACTGCTGCCGGTAACAGGGTTAATGGTGCCTTAGCTGCTTTGATGAGAGGACAAAACGTCAGCACAGCTGCGCGTTTGGCCGTACACAATGAAGTGTTGGTACCGACGCTGTTATACGGCAGCGAAACGTAGAACAAAAAGCGAATTACAAAAGAAGAATGAAAGAAAGATGAATGCTGTGGAGATGTGATCTCCTCGTAGGATATGCGGATGCGAACTTAACTGATCGAAAACACAATAAAGAGATACACAGAATCGCAGGTATTAGCGAGGATGTCACGATGAGAATCAAAAAGAACGTGCTAAAGTGGTTTCGGCACGTCGAAGGTATGAGTTATGAAAGAATGGCAAAAAAGATTTATAACGGAAAAGTGAACGGTAAGAGAGGTAGGAGGAGACCTCGGTTGACATAAAAACCCGGATCCTCCTCCCGGAACTCCTCCCGGAAATGCCTCCGGAGGGCATGTATGTTGATGACAGTGGACGAGGCAAAAGAGGTATGCAGAGACCGTAGCGTTCCGTTCTCTCTGCCTACCCCGCTAGAAATACAGCGTGAAGCTAGAATAGTATAAATTAAGTAAATTCAAAATCGAAAACAGAACTAGTAAAGATACTCGGTTTTCCACTTTCCGAATTCTCGAGGCATAGCATGCTATGTGGCGGAAATCAACGTCTCCTTTTACCTCGTTACGAGAGCGAGGACTTGAAAATATTAAATATTTCACCCCCTAGTGAGAATCGCACTCACAATCGTCGAATTTACATTCGCACGCATGTATGCATGTAGTTGCAGTGCTTTATATTATTGGTATAGATAAATACTTAGTAAAATATAAAGTATCACACTTAGGTCCGTATAATATAAACATTTGTCAATTCTCAGATCGATCTTGAGATGCCCTTCTTTCATAGTTTACAATATGTGAATAAAAAGTGCTTCTCAAGATCGCTGTCAAAATCGATCTCAGAGTTGAGAGCGATTTACAAGTCGACGGACGACGGACCTTATTGTAGAGTAATATTAATTATCTACATCTCTCTTGCTAATACAATTATTCATACGATTGGAATTCTTGTGTTCACAAATAAAAAAAAATTAAATTAAATTAGCTTCACGCTGTATCCCGCACACAGCAGGGTAGGCAGAGGGAACCTAGTGTTAAGACACTCCGTTCCCCACTTTCTGCCGGATTTTGGAGGCATTGCGTGTTGAGTGGCAGAACTCAACGCCGCGCTTAACCTCGACACCAGAGCGAAGAAATGGAAATATAAATTTAAATAAATATTGAAATATTATTCTCCTCGAGTGGGAATCGAACCCACAACCAGTCGGTTTGCAGTCACACCTCGTGCCGCTGTGCCACGACCGGCCTCATTCACAAATATTCACAAATAGGGACATATAAATAGGGTATTTTATGAGTCAGTTGTGTTTTATCAATACTTGTTATAAATAAGTATAGAGTACGCGTTATTGACTTCGAACTCCTTAATGCTTATCTAGTTTAAGTGTGGTTATTTTCACGTGAGTAGAGTACGAATAAGGAGTCAAATATTCAATTGCAAATATTCTGTAATCTAATCTTTGATAGAAATATATAATTTGTTAAGAAATGGAATTCTGGACAACATATTGTTAGCGTACTCGTGTAAAAGAGGGTAGTTTTAGGTGAAAAAGATGATAAAAGCAGTGGAATTGTGTCAATCGGGGGCTATTGCTTGTCGGCAACGGAAGGAAACTAGTGTGAAGTATTGTTAGTAGGTGATACATGTCACTTATTGCGATTACGTAGTATCCCTTTTCAAATAGTTTAGAAACATATGGACGATGTGTGTTTTTATCGTGTTTTTTTAAAAACTATAACCGCTTCCGATTTCTAACAATATATATTTATATATTTACTAGCGGCCTGCTCGCGGCTTTGCCCGCTTGAATTACATGATTATTCATTTAAGAAATATAGATATTACAAACAGCCTTAATTATTAATTAATTGGTTTGGATAAATACTCACGATATTCTTTGTAAAATAAATTATATTAGCTCCTGTATAGTTGTTAAATTGGTTACATATATTATTAGTTAAATATATAATTGGTATACAGAATATACATAGAAAGCACGTTTTTAGGCATTTTTATATAATCTATAAAATAATCAACATTTTCGGTCAAGTTCAAGTCGTACTCATGCCCCGAGAGTTTCGTACCAGCTTCATGAATATATACACCAAAAGCACCAAAGGAATAACTAATTAAGTTGTCATTTTGTATTAAATTAAGTACAGATTAAAATT
>JAATLQ010033047.1:0-16386 GCA_013421005.1 Heliconius erato x Heliconius himera | reverse complement strand
TTAAAGCAGCGCATGCGTGAAAGTGTCTGAACGGGTAGGACTTTATACACATTTATCATATTTATGTCAAACTACAATAAAATATACATATAATAAACCATATATCATCCTTCCCTGAGAAATACTCTACATAATGGTGAAAACCGCATCAAAATCCGTTGGGTGGTTTAGAAGAAGATAACATAGAAAGGCCAGACAGAGAAAAAAATCGTTCTTATTTTATAAGATATAGAGATACTCAAAAAGCAATAATTTGCATAAAATTTTAGTATTGATCTCTCTCTCATATAAGAGATTATGGAAACTTAAGAAAGGAATATAAAAAGTTGTGTAATACTATTTCATTATAAAACACACACGTACAGAAAATGGCGTAACTTATAAAAATATCGCTTGCAAGAAATCACTACAAAATATTTATTCAGTGTAACGTCTACTTTTTCCATTATTTTCCAATTTTTGCTATTTTTCGTTTTAAGGATAAAATTGAATATATACTGCATTTTTACTATTCAGATAGATTATTTTTATTTATTATAATACATTTTATTTATTTTCTAAAGAGACCAAGATTTGTTTGTTTTAACAATTAAAAAATTAAATAATTATTTATTTTTATATGAACTTAATTTAATTGCACGCACGTACACAAAACAGTCAAGTTTTATCAAAAAATAAAACCTTAAACTGTTTTGAAATAATTTTTAAGTTCTACTTTAAATAGTTTTTCAATCTGGTTAAACAGAAAGCACTTTGTAAATATTGGGAATGTACGAAGAAAACAATTGGAATGCTTAAATAGATATTACCTACATATTTGGTATATTTTTTTTGTATAACAATTAAAAACAAAAAAAAAAATTAATATTATCATGTAATAATATTTTTCTAAGCTTTGGTTTGGTTGGTACTCGACTACGTATACATAAAGAAATTATGTATTTAACAAAAAAAATTTAGAGAAATGACACCTATGTATAGGTATACTTAACGATTGAAGCAATCCTACTAATATTGTAAAGGTTAAAAATTGTGAGGATGGATGTTTGTTCCACTTTTACGCAAAAGCTACTAAATAGATTTTGATGAAACTTTACAGTAGTACAGCTTATACATCAGAATAACATATAGACTACAATTTAAGTAACGATTTTTGTTATTTTGGCTTTAATATAATAATAAGTTTTGACAGACTATTAGGTCTCTTATAATAAGATAACTTAAAAAATCTGAATTTCAATGTCTTGGAATATTTTCTTTCATTATTATTTAATCGCTACAATATACGTATTAATATAATATAATATATAATATGTTGCTATTTAAATAATTTTAACATACAATTATTATATTATATTATTTTTTGTGTTCATCAAAATCTGCTCAGTAATTTCAATTATAAACAATTATTTTGTAGTCGAGTTTCAATTAAATGCTCATTTAAAACGTAAATCGTCAGGTTTCCTCAGGAAGTAGGCGACGCGGTCTGTAGGAACTTTATATTCGTGCATCCATCTGTTGCCTTTTCGAAGAGAACCATCGATACCATCCTGCCATAGTCCTGTTGGGAGGTAGACTGGAAGAGAAAGACATATATTGTTAGCTTCACGCTGTATCCCGCATACAGCAGGGTAGGCAGAGGGAACCTAGTGTTAAAACACTCCGTTCCCCGCTTTCTGCCGAATTCTGGAGGCATTGCGTGTTGAGTGGCAGAACTCAACGCCGCGCTTAACCTCGATACCAGAGCGAAGAAATGGAAATATAAATTTAAGTAAATATTTCATCTCCTCGAGTGGGGATCGAACCCACAACCAGTCGGTTTTGCAGTCACACCTCGTGTCGCTGCGCCACGACCGGCCTCTATATATTGTAATTATAAAAAATTGAAATACAAAAAAATATAGTGATTTTTTTTGGCTTCACGCTTTATCCCGCATTTAACAATGTGGGTAGAGAAAACTTATTCTTATGACACTCCGATCTAAGCTGAATTTGAGACATTATATTTTAATTTGAGAAACTCTACGCCACACATCGTCTTACCAGAGTGAAAAATTTTAGTAATTTAATTCCCCAA
Source organism: Heliconius erato x Heliconius himera (assembly GCA_013421005.1). Lineage (NCBI taxonomy): Eukaryota > Metazoa > Arthropoda > Insecta > Lepidoptera > Nymphalidae > Heliconius > Heliconius erato x Heliconius himera. Next base: position 14,309 of record JAATLQ010033047.1, on the reverse strand, counting down.
AAAGGGAATTCAACACACAATCGTGTTAACAGTGCGATCATAATGAATATTGTTTATTATTTACTGAGATCATGAGCTATAAAGTGATAAAACAGTTGAAAAAATACCATTCTTATAAGATTTAGCTTTATAAAGCGCGTATTAGTAAAGGCCTAAATAAACTAAGTAATGTAGTATGATTCAAAATAAGCTGGGAGAGAGTAGAGACCTCCACTTGGCAACAACTATTATTTTAAAAATACTTTAGTATGATGATGCTAGTCGTGGCGCAGTGGCACAAAGTGTGACTGTAAGCGCGACCGGTTGTGGATGCGATCCCCACTCGAGGACATGAAATATTTTTTTAATTTATATCTTAGTTTCTTCGCTCTGGTGTCAAGGCAAAGCGCGGCGTTGATTCCGCCACTCTACACGCAATGCTTCCAGGAATTCGGGGGAAACTGAGAGATAACTTAACAGAGAGAGAGAGAGTGCAAAATACAGCGCAAAGCTGATTTGATCTGATTTATTTACTATAGTATGATTGTCATACCTTCTCTCATAGTCTCTCCCTTATTCAATACTGGTGCTACAACGATCTCGTCGCCTATCGCGAACTCATCTTGAACAGGCATCGGCGCTTCTCCATCAGCTATTAACCACAATGGTCTTATTAGAGGCAGACCTTCTTCTAACGCTTCCCTTTTGTATTTTAGGAGTAGAGGTGTAACCTGGAATCATTTTTTTGGTACATAATAAAAAAAATTAAATGACACTTACTAATTTATAAAACGATAGAACTATACTACTATGAATTTTTTGGCAAAATACTTTAGTATGTGATCACACTAAAGTATTTGGTCGGAAAATTCTTTGCTTATTAAGTAAGTATAGGAATTATGCATTTTTAATTTTTTATGAAATATAATAATTGTGCACTTTAAATAACTATACATAATTAATTGTTGACCAGGAAAATATTATTACGCTGTAGTTATACTTTCCCTTTAAACTGTAGTTTTGGGACAGTCGTGGTGCAGGGGCACAAAGTGTGACTGTAAACGCGACTGGTTGTGGAAAATTAAATAGATATTTATTTAAATTAATATTTTAATTTCGTTCTGGTGTCGAGGCAAAGCGCTACGCCACTCATAAGAGAACGGAGTATCTTAACACTAGGTTCCACGTGAAGCTGATTTAAAGTATCAGAAATCACAATAATGCAACAAAGGTAAAGGTAAGGTTAAAGGTAACCAAATGACAAAATATATTGTTAAAATTTAAAAAAAAGTAAGTAAAGTGTGCGGGATACAGCGTGAAGCTGATAAAAAAATATTATTAATATAATATTAAATTATAATAATTTTGACACTCACCAATTTCTGTCGTAACAAAGTCAAATTCTTAGCCATTTCAAGAACTCGTTCATCATTGTATTTACTCGGTAGATGAGTAAACTTCATAACGGGCATAAACGTAGCCATCTGCAACCATCTCATATACAACTCCCTCTCAGGAAGCGCAATACCGTTATCTTGAGTAGTATTCGAATTCGATTCTAAAGAACCTTTAGGAGAAGGGAGAAATTGTTCACTACCAGGCCAGTATATATCACCACCCACTGCCCCAGGCATTATAAATGGGAACCCGTTAACTCCGTAAGTCAATATTGTTGGTATAACCAGTTTTAATGCTTCCCATGTAGATTCAAACGGTGGTAACGAAACAAAAATAGGCGGTCGAGGTAAACTAATAGCTGAAGATACTCCTATTATATTTAAGGATTTTTCAAATGTCTTAACAAATATGGTTTTATATTGGTCAGGATTAGTCAACTGTTTCTCACATCTGTAGTAATGTGGCATATCGTAGGCCGTACCGAGATCAAAGTAAAACGAATCTATATGATATTCATCGATCACAGCTTGTAATTTGTTTTGTAACCAGGGCACAGATCTTTCATTTGTTATATCTAGAACTCCAGCACTTGCCAATGTCTTAAATCTTGTTAAAGCTGGTATTCTTCTATCACTATTCCTTTCACTTACCAAAAGCCTCTTTTGTACTGTTTCAACAAAGTTAAAACTTTCTGTACTTATAAAAGGTTGAATTGTAAAGGCTACTTTAAAGCCTCGTCTGTGAAGTTTATCTACAGTTACGTTTAACGTTGCAAATCGACTCGTGTCAACTGTCAGATCACCGATTTCATTTTGCCAAAACTCATTTATTAATACGTGACCTTGTTTTAGAAAACCTAAGTTAATAACGTCTTCTGTATATTTAGATATGGTTTCGTCTTGTAATTCGTGTTTGAAACGAGGAGCAATTTGCCATACTGGTTCTGATATAAGAGAATCCAAAGTATTTATATCAGCTGGTTTAAGTCCGTCCCATAAAGGGGCTCGTCTGTGACTATGTATTGACGAGTGTAACGACTTCATATCTCTAGACGTACAAATATTATATTTCATTTCCGGAAATTCTGTTAGTTTGTTAGCGAAAGCAAAATCATCATGCTTAGCCTTCAAACATATTTCTTTCCTTCCTTTATTTACAGAAATATATAACGGTGTTTCATCATCAATAATGAGTGCTGCCCCTTTAGAATTAATAAGATACCGAGTTAAAACGTTGCTCCATTGAGATTTTTGCATATCGCCAGTAATAAATGGCGTATAATCAATAGTTCCTGTGTTCAAAGGCCAAGTCAGATTATTTGATTGACCAGCTCCAAACCAATGGACTTTTGTGTCGCTCCAATCGAAACAATCATTTGGTGTGACATCTGGAAAAATATAAAATATATTTACATTAAGATTACCTTGCTAATTTGTCAATTTAATGTTATTGTAAAAAGTAGAAGCTCACTAACACGACACTATAAAAACCAGACATTCCTTAATTATTAGAATTTTTAGCTTACTCTATTCTATAGCGAACGAAGCACTTTATTAAATAAAATTATTATAACTAAATAAAATTAGGTTCTTTAGTTATGACAAATGTAAAGATATTTAAACAAGTGTAACATATTTCACTATTAAATTACATAGCGTTAAAATAATTCCAAATTGAGGTACTATGTTCATTGTTCATGTGCAAATTGTAGTTCTTGTAAATAACCTTGTTTCACATGATTATTTTTTATCAGCTTCACGCTGTATCCCGCACACAGCAGGGTAGGCAGAGGGCCTAGTGTTAAGACACTCCGTTCCCCACTTTCTGCCAAATTCTGGAGGCATTGCGTTTTGAGTGGCAGTACTCAACGCCGCGCTTAACCTCGACACCAGAGCGAAGAAATGGAAATATAAATTTAAGTAAATATTTCATCTTCTCGAGTGGGGATCGAACCCACAATCAGTCGGTTTTTACAGTCACACCTCGTGCCGCTACGCCACGACTGGCCCCTCACATGATTTTAAAATTTATATTTGGATCACTTGATGTTTCAATCTATGAAAGTGCTCGACTAGTAAGAGTGTTACGTAATATGGGAAGAACTTTCGCAGCTAGCAGATAGAAAGTAAATCATAACACACACAATAACACTCTTACGGATATAAAAAATATTTTAAAATTATTTTATATACCTGCTCTTAAAGCTTTCCAATGGACTGAATAGCATGTAGTGTTGTCTACACCAGGGTCATGCGGTAGACATTTGAGGTAGAAACGGAGATTGTGCAACCACTCCAAGCATTCTGATCCATCTGATAGACGATGTTCAGGTAGACATGGGAAGGCTTTTTGACTGCCTTGAATACCTACAGCTGAAAATTAGAATGTTAGTTGTTTAATTTTCATAAATGTATATTTTAAGTTTTAATTTGAGGCCAGTAGTGATGCAGGACAGCAACGTAAGCATGACAGTTGTGGGTTTGATTTACACTCTGATAAATGAAATATTTAATATTATAATTTCCTCGCTTTGGTATCGAGGCGAAGCACAGGATCGAGTTTCGCCACTCAACAACTCACAATGCCTCGAAAATTCTGCGGAAAGTGGGGAACGAAAGTGACTTAATGAGAACAGAGTATCAGTACCCTAGGTTCCCAAGTTCCCTCTGCCTATCCTGTTATGTAGCTGATGAAGCTATAAAATGATTTTTTTTTTAATTATTTAACTTTATTATTTGCTTATGTATTACTAAGGTATCTTATACTCTTAAACTATTAAGGTTACCAGTAAGAGATCACTAATAGTAAGTGTCTATCAATAACAATCATTACCTAAGGTAGCCTTTAAAATTTCCACGTCATCGGTATTGAATATCCTGATGAGTCGTTTGGGTTCGTTGAATTGTACACTTTGGAAGTACGCTTTAGTTAGCGCTTGCTGGTGGTAGAGGACATATGCGAATCCAACGAAAAACACCACAGCGAGGAACATGAGACCGACGAACGCACGCAATTTATAATCGGTGGGCTTCTTTCTTATCTTTTGAGGAATGCTCTGAAATGACAAAATGTATGTTACTTATTATTTTTTAATCTTATACTTATATCATACTCGTATCTTCTCACAGCCTAGTAATAGAGAAATATATCTAGTATTTCAATTTATGACTTAATGGCTCTTTATGGATAAAATTTCTTCTTATATTACATATTCTCTGCGAGTACAAAACAATTCACTTTCATGTAGAAGCAAAAGCGCGGCGTTGAGTTCTGCCACTCAACACGCAATGCCTCAAAAAAATCGGCGCAACGTGGAAAACAGAGTGTCTTAAAACTAGATTTGCTCTGCCTACTCTGCTATATGCGGGTTACAGCGTGAAACTGAAATAAATAGAGGTACGTATTTATACGAGTATGTACCAAATATATGTACCACGATGACATCGTAAAAAAAATACATATTTATTCTTAGGTGTATGACGAGGCTTTTAATGTTAAGAGTCATACTTCTTCATGATTAATGGAGTCCCTTGATTTCATACTGCTCATCACGCTATTTACAACAGAATATTCTAAATACTATTAAAATATAAATCAAAAGGTTTAAAATCTATATTTTTTTCTGAGGCGTAGCGGCACAGTATCTGACTGTAAACGCGACGGTTGTGGATTCGATTCTCACTCGGACTAATAAGTCTCATTTCCATGCTCTGGCAACACAGCACACAATATCTCGAAAATTGGACATAAAATGTGACGTTTACAAAAATACTTTAAACAAATAATAAGTAAGTGATTTCTAAATAAATTTAAAATTCTATAACTATATTCTAAGAACTTCCTATAGGATTAAGTAATGCATTTTACCTGTAATTTCTCTTTCAGCAAACTAGCCAGGGAGTTGACGCTGGTGACAGAATTACTCGGAGAGTAGTCGTCCTCCTCCATGCTCATCTGAGATCTGAAGCGACGCGGCGCTGTGGACTTCCTGCGAGGCGACCTGAGTGGTACTCTGAAAAATATTACAAAATTGGTTTTTATGATACAATATTTTTATATCAGAAAATTATTTGAGGCCAGTCGTAGCGCAGCGGCAGAATGTGTGACAGTAAACGCGATCGGTTGTAAGTTCGATCTCCACTCGAAGAAATGAAATATTTATTTAAATTTTATTTTTTCGCTCTGGTGTCGAGGCAAAGCGCGGCGTTGAGTTCCGCCACTCAGAATCAGTTCGTCTTCAGAATTTGGCGGAAAATAGAAAACGTAGTGTCGTAACACTAGGTTCCCTCTGCCTACTCTGGAGTGCGCGGGAAACACCGTGAAGCTGTATTGAGTTTTGATTTTTCATTTGATTTCTTATTAATTTTATTTGAGGCCACTGATGGTGCACGGACATACGGATATTCGACTGTAAAAGCGACAGGTTGTGAGTTCGATTTCCACTCGAGGAAATGATAAAGGAAAAAACGCCGCGCTTTGCGTCGTTATCAGAGCGAGGAAATGAAAAAAAATAAATATTTCACTCCCACAAGTGGGAATTGAACTCAAAACAGTAACGTTTCCCCAGTTTCCACAGTAACGTGTCCCTGCGCCACGACGGCCTCTGCGACCTGCGTCAAATGTTGTACAATAAAGAATTAATAAATTCTTATTTCACAACACTTTATATATCTATTACAGTAGCACCCAATAGTAAGAATCGGCTCCTTAAAACTAACAAATGTCAAAAAATATTTCCAACATTTATCAAACGTCCCAACATTGTATAATTTCGGCTAATTTCCTTCCACTTCTCCGTTTCCTCATTACCTCAGTTATAAGATTCTGTGCAAGGTTATACGAACACTTGTATTGTAGTAGGGTTCACACTTAATCAAAATAAGCCTAAATATTAACAGCTCACGCTTTGCCCGTAGCATTATCCCGTATTCTTGACGCACTCTTAAGTACCTATTACTTAGTTTTAAAACTAGGATGGCGACTAGTATAAAATATTTGATTTTATATTATATAGGCCGTTTGTAGCACAGGAGTGCAAGCGTGTGACTATTAACGGGACGGGTTGTCGGTTTGATCCATAATTGAGGAAATGTAATTTAATATTGTCATTTCTTTGCTCTGGTGTCGACGCAAAGCGCGGCGTTGTGTTTCGCTTAACACGCTATGCCTCCAGAGTTAGGCGGAAAATAGGCAACAGAGTATCTCAGTACTAGGTTCCCTTTGCCTATCCTTCTGTACGAGGGTACAGCGTGAAGTTAAAAAAATATAATATTTCTCTGAATAATATTCTTTAAGAATCATCAACATACAGACACAACGACGATGTTACTGAATGGTTTTCAAGTCATCAATTGTGATTAGTAAACCATCGTGTCGTAGCGCGGCGATATTATAGCACTCGAAACGCACCGGTTGTGGGTTCGATTCCAATTCGCAATAAATAATTTTCATTTCTTCGCTCTGGTAACAAAACTAAGAACAACGTTGAGCTCTGACACTTAACACAATATCTCAAAAATTAACAGTAGGAACACTGTGGGTTAACGCTAGGGTCCCACTACCTACTCTACTATACGCACAATAAAATGTGAAGTTAAAAAACAAAACCATTTTTATAAAATGTAAAATATATATAGTTAGAGTTGACAGCCCTGACAGTTTCCCCTGCCCACGTAATAAGCTGCTTGTGGTATGAAATCGCAATGCATGTAAATGCATACAAAGTTAAATTAAAACACTTTTGTCTCAAATTCAAAAGTATCGAAAAATTTTTTTTTTTGCTTTCACGCTGTATCCCGCATATAAATAGGAAGGCAGGGGAAATCTAGTTTGTGATAGAACGTAATTTTTTTCATCTCAATTGGTAATTGAACCTCCAACTGTCGAGCTTACAATCGGACTCCGCTGTGACTCAAGAAGTTATTATATTAATAATATACCTAGATATTTTCTAATTACGCATCTTTATAATATGCGCGTTAGTTGTAAATTGGATTGACTTATTGACTCTATTGTTTTCAATTATTTTCATTACCACACTTAAGTTTACAAACCTCAAGGCACTGCGTTGAGCTCTGACGTATGTCCCGAAAATTGGGAAAAATAAATACCCGAAAATTTAAGAGTGATCCTCGCTCCTTCTGTACCCTGCTGTATAATCTATACATAAATAAAAAAATAGTAAAAAAAACTAAAAAGTTCTGGAAATTCTGCATTGGAACTGCACTTTTAACTAATAATTTACAACACTGCATTGTTACATAATATGAATCGGGGATCCTTAAGAACGGAAGACGACAATACATCCATTATTGGTCGACATATATGGGCGAACATTCTTCCTTTTACTTTCAAACTCTTGTAGGGATAAAACTGCATATGACTGATATGCATGAGATGTGATATAATAGGTTCAATTCTCGACTGAGACACAAATAAATATATACATGTAACTTTATTTTGTAAATATATATATATATTAATCAGCAGAGCATCGTCGAATTTGTCAAAATTTGATCCTATATTGGTATGTAAGTCCGTATTATCAAAATGGTTTAAGCCCTGTCTAATATACATTATGCACAATAATTCCTTTTTTTTTCCTAATTGACTAGTCGGGACATGTTTCACGCACACATATTAGGTTCAAATTTTACTGTGGGTAATATTTACTTATGTCAGTTTAGTTAGGCATACCGTAACTTACGCACTAATATATATAATTTTTACCTTTTTTATTATTATTGCGTTTAAGTTGATATTATTTATACTAGATAAATATGTTATTTTTATATTATTTATCATATGTATATTAATTATTATATAAAATATAAAAAACGTTTAATTATAAAAATGAGAATATTAATTATTTTTATTAATTTAAATTTATTAATCAATTATTTTATCTAGGTACAGTGTTTATATAGAAAAAAAATATTTATTATAACTTTTAATTTCACATCACTCTAGAAAATGACCTTAACAAAAACATTTTTTTCTTACATTTAATTATACAATATACTCACATTTCTTTGTTCACTATAATATATCACTAAACACTAAGTAAAAGAGACACTAAGTCAGTGACAGTGAATCACGACGCGTGAAGACATACTGACCGGATTGACGTGAGTGTACAAGTCATACGCTAAGTTTTAGCGCACTTTTTATTATTTTATTTTTTCATATACACATATTTTGTCTTTTTCACCCTTTTCCTGGTTAGATAAAGAGAAGTTAATGTTTAATCACTATGTTTTCCAATTTGCCGGTAAAAAACCCATGTGTTGAGTGGTGGACCCATTATCTGATTTTATAAGACCAGGAAAATAAATATTTTTAAATGTTTTGAAGCAGAAATTGTAGGCCTTCGATTGTTGTCAGCGTTTTTTCTTACTAATGCAATGATTACACCTTTCATTACAGAAATTTAAATACAATTGGCCAGATATAAAATCTTTAATAGTGTTGTCCTTAGTAAGCAAGTAAGGAAATTTTATATTTTTAACATTCTAAAAATGTTATCCACTTAAGAAACAAAATCTTTTTAGATAACTTATAAAAAATTTAATGTAATGTATTAGCGGCGCGGGTTCAATTTCTGCTATATTAACTTTTTTAAGCAAGTTCGAAACGCTTAAATCAAAGAAGTAAACTTTTTTATATATTTTATCTAAGAAAAATATTATGAACGTAAAGAGCTAATGGCAATTTTTAACTAATTTCTTATGAATTTTGGATCTAATAAGCTGGCAATAATAATGCTATTATCACATTTATTGCTATGGTATGTATCGTTCAGTTATGTATATTTTTGTCAATAAATTTATTACTTCATTGGAATTTTCCTAAAAAAAATATCTAGAAAACAACTTTAACTCTACAAATTTTCTAATGTCATCTTAAACCGGTCTTATGCGAAGAGGTTTCTTGACTATTATAAGGTCGTTATAGCAAGTTTTTAATTTACTTATCAGATAACAGGTACCTTGTAGAGAATCTAATTTAGCGCTACTTCTAAATATCTATTCTGAAATTACTCTAGAATATTGTAATTATTCTTACTTTACATAATACATTATACAGGGTGGAAGTGTCAGCACCACATTAAATGAAACCACAGTTTTAACAACTCTATAAAAGCCTAATATAATTCAGAAAAAAATAAATTCCCAAAAATGAAAAAGTTTTTTTTTTAAACAAAATAAATAATAAAATTGTCATTTTAAAACAAAACGCCATTTGTAAGGATGACGCACGCACACATAAACCTATCAAAGGAACACCGCCGCACACGCCACCTTTAGTAGTATTTTTGTAGTAGTAAGTGTTTATGTTATTGGGATCTATACGTAATCGCGTCACACGAAATACAGGTATGGATAAAAATCGTGAAATGAAAAAAAAATCCTACGTCCAAACTGTTGAGGCATCTTGATTAATTTCTTTAGGTATAGGTTTGAAATATTTTACCCTATATGCTGTTTCCGTAAATGGAGCGCTGCCTCTTCCACCCTGTATAAATGAAATAAAAAAGACATAATGTGATTTAAAATATTAAACATTATATGTTATTTATTTCCAACGTGCTTATTACACGCAATGTCACAAAAATTGAGTGAAAAATAGACACAAACACTATGCCTTCCTTTGCCTACTCTGCTGTATCCCGCATACAGCGTGATGTCAAAAAATATATATATGTTAAACACACTACTCTGATTCAATATTATAATATAATGACAGGTAATAGGTGTCGAGTCCAAAGGACTATTAACAGACATAAATACATTATTATTCAAAGCATGATGAACTTGAATTTTGCTTGATTATAACAATAATTATCATTAAATAAATTAATAAGAAATGTAATTAGTTTTTTTATAATATTATCATTACCTACCTTCTGTATAGTAGAGTTAAATAAATACTATTTAGAGGTATTGATAGAACGTAAGATTGAGCAAATTTAATCAGCTTAACGCTGTATCCCACAAACAACAAGGTAAGTAAAGGGAACCTAGCGTTAAGACACTCCGTGCCCCATTTTCCGAAGAATTCTGCAGGCCTTGTATGTTGATTGGCGAAATTCAACGCCGCACTTTGGCTCAACACCAGAGCGTTGAAAATATTAAATATTTCATTTACTCTAGTGGGAATCCAACCCACAACCCGTCGTGTTTTCATCACACTTTGTGCATCTGCGTTACAACTGGCCGCAAGTACAAATAGTATGCTGTAATATTAAAAAAGAAAACGACGCACGTTTATTTAGCGAATGTATTGTAAGCTTACTTCTTTCGCGATAATTCTCGACTCATAAGGTTAACGATAGAAAGCTAATGAAGACATGACGTAAAAAGTTTTAATACTATACGATAAAGTTTCTTTCCAAGAAAAACAAAAACAAAAATGACCACGTGAGGCCGTTATGCCGGCCGTGTATGTAAACGCGACGGTTGCGGATTCCATCCTATTCGGGGGAATGAATTATTTTTATTTTCTCACTTTCGTAACAAAATAAAGTGCTGTGTTGGGTTCCACCATATAACATGCATTGTATCGAAAGTTTCGAATTCGGGAACAGAATGTAATTATAGTAGGTTCCCATTGCATACCCTGCTATATGCGGGATACAGCGTGAAATTAAAAAAACAATTGTTTGTTTAATTTAATTTTTTCTTATAAATAATTTATTAAATTGTTTTTGTACCAATAGTTAGCAAACTAAAAATCTGTTGACCTACGTCACATGTTTATTCAAGTTTAAAATAATGAATAACTTCCAGTATATTCTAAATACTAAATCAATTCTATATTGTGCGCATATATGTAAATGAACAATAAAAAAAATATGTATACATTTTTTTTATATAATATATTTTTTTTTAATATGTTTATCAAATTAATAGTATCTATATAATTCCATTAAACCTAAATTCAAGATCTGGCGTGTTGTTGGTGCAACTCAACGCTGTGATATTGTCTTACTAGAACAAGGAAACGAAGATAATTTCAATATAATCATTTCCCATTAGTGTGGACTGGAACCCACGTTTACTAGGAAGTTGAGTTCCACCACTCAACAATGTCTCTAAAAATCGGTGAAATGTGTGTTAATGGGCACGGAATATCTTAATAATAGGTCCCCAGGTCCCCTGTGCCTACCCTGCTATATACGGGATACAGAGTGATGCTAAATAAATATATAACATTATGTAAAATAAATATCTAACATAATTACGACTTATTTTAAATGGCCATTTAAATCATTTATGTAATAAGATTCTTTGTATAATAGAAGAATGAGCAATACATCTTCATAATAATACATGTTTTAATTACTAACTAACTGTATTTGTTAAAAGTATTTTATTAATTTTCGCTATAATTTACTTTAGCATAACACAATGGTAGTAGGTTTAATTCCATTTAAGGAATTATTATATTTAGTTGTTTTCATATAGGTACTAGGTCAAATGAGAAAAAATCGCGGAGCTAGGTTCCAACGACCATACTATTGGATTTAGAAAGTTGAAATTTGGCATGTGGGCTAGACAGAGAGTACCCTGAATTCCTAACTGAAAAGGAATTATTAACTTCAAAGTTTCGATTATCCCTTTATCTTTTGGTGTCTCTACAGGAGCAAAAAATTAATAACATCGTCCTCTTAACACTAACTTCTTTCTGCTCATCTTTGCTATATTAGAGACTAGCGACGCGCTCGCGGCTTCGTCCGTTTGAAAAGCACAACTACTTGTTTACTTTAATGATTTAATAACGTTATCATTTTAAAGACATATATACCTATGTACTAAAGCCAACCAAACCAATAAAACAATTATTTTGTCGCAATTTTGTCAAATAAATTAATTTATATTTATATATTTTTATTGTTTACGTTTTTAATGAAACAAATCCCAAATGTTATGGGAGGTTTGCCAAAGTACTTCTTTTGTTGCCAGAATAGAATAAATTGCATTAAAATCTGTTGAATAGCTTCTGAGATCAAGAAATATATTAAAAATCATTGTTTTGGGTTCTATTACCCAATTATACATATAAAATGTATGCCCCCAAAGTATATTTTCTCATTTATTTATATTCTATGTACAGACACCGATCAGCAACGATTTTATTATATAAATATATACAAGAGGCCAGTCGTACCGCAGGACACAAAGAGTGACTGTAACCGTGACTGGTTGTGGGTTCCATCACCATTCGAGAAAATGAAATATTTACTTATTTAGAAAACGTATAAAAATTTGAACGTAACGGGACTCGAACACGCGCCTCCTGGAAACCGACCAGGCGCTCGGACCACTAAGCCATACTTTCTCATCAAGCTACATCGAAACTTTTATACGCTTGTTACAACTTATTTATGTTGTTAGCATCTCTGTAGGGAGATTTTTACAAATTTCCGCTACCCGAAGATAATTACTAAGAACTACTACTACTGGCAAGAGAGAATGCTATTTATTAAATATTTTTATCATTTTTTAAGTTCCACACTTAGGAAAGAAAAATGTTGTTTATTTTTTTTTCCTAAGTGTGGAATAACATTTTAAAAATGTTAAAAATGAAATATTTATATAAATTTACATTTCCATTTCTTCGCTCTGGTATCGAGGCAAAAGCGCGACATTAAGCTCCGCGACTCTCGTCTTAACACTACGTTTTCTCTGCCTACCCTACTGTGAGTGGGATACAGCGTGAAGCTGGTTTAATTTTTATTAAATTTTCTATATGTATACAGATATGATGACTTATGTATATATGTACAGTGGAACTCGTACTAATGTCTCGTCATAAATCACCTTCACGTTGCAATGTGTGTCAATTGCTTGTTTATTCTATTGGAAAGGGTGCCATATGAAGGATGGAGGTTCTTGACCTTTTTTTAACTTCACGTTGTATCTCGCATATAGCGGGGTAGGCAAAGAGAACCTGGGATCATAGTGTTACGACACTCCGTTCCCCATTTACCACTGAATTCTGGAGGCATTGAATATTGAGTGGTGGAAGTCAACGTCGCGCTTTGCCTTGTTACCAGAGCGAGGAAATAAAATATTTAATAATGTTCTTTTCTTTTTATTTGGTAAATTATTTATTTTTTAAAAATTATGAAATATAAAAAAAATAGTAAAAGAAGTTAGTGATAGTTACTTGTCTCAGCTTCACTAATTTCTGTACTTTTTTTATATTCCGTTGAAGTTTTATTGAGACTCTCTGACTTGAGTATGAGTTATTTCTGCAATTTTATTAGTCTAAATAAAAACAATGACTATTAAAGGTTTTTTCCGATTGGTTGAAGGTTCGATTCGCATTAAAAAATATTAAATAATATTTTCATTCACTCGCTCTGGTAACGAGACAAAGCGTGGAGTTGAGTCCCGCCTATCAACACGCAATATCTCAAGATTTCTGCGAAAAGTGGGGAACAAAAGTGTCCCAACGGGAACAGAGTGTCGGAACACTAGATTTCCAGATTCGCTCTGCCTACCCTACTATGTACTGGATACAACAAATTTCTATATGTATTTTAATCTCTATATATAATAAGACAGTAAAAATATTTTGTCTGTACATTTAGTAATTTTGACTGAAATGGATAGAGGGATACTTAAAAAGACTAATAGAAAGCAAAAAGATTTTTTTTGAATTTCTTGTCTGTCTGTCTGTCTGTCAGTCTGTCTGTCTGTCTGTCTGTCGACATATTGTTGTCCGCATTTTTCTCTGAAACTACTGAACCGATTTACTTGAAAATTTCACCAATTGCTTTGTTTTAACTCAATTTAGGTTTTAAAGTTTGGTTCATCAAAATCGGTTCATTAAAAAAAAAGTTATCGTCATTTGAATGAACTCAAGGCATTAGCTTGCCAGCGAATGTTATATAGAAATCGCGCTGGTATGACCCTGGCTAAAGA
>JAATLQ010033046.1:0-16384 GCA_013421005.1 Heliconius erato x Heliconius himera | reverse complement strand
TTGTTTTTCCAATTCCTTATGCGATTTTCTTTCAAATGATGTGCGATTCACATAAAAAACATATGAGTGCAATTTTCTCCAAAAAGGAGTTACGAAAAACATTAATTAAAGGTGATTGCGGCAGGATTTTTTTGGGCAACCCTAGTGTAATCTATTCTACTATCATGTATCAATCTTAAATATAAGTTTCATTAGAAAATCTAATCCCTACAGTTTTAAACGATGGGATCTCCACCTAAGAGTGGAGTACGCATGACCATCTTCTACACCGCACGCACAATCGGTATCGCACTTAGGCAGAGCCGCTTGGTCGAAGGCGAAAACATCCGAGCGGTTCTTCGATCAGCGCGAGAGTATCAGTTCAATTCCCAGGAAATGAAATATTTAGTATTTTCATTTTTCTCGCTCCCAATTCGTAATTAATTCAGAATTTAGGGGAAAATGGGTAACAGATGTCTTAATGAGAACAGAGTGTTTTAGCACCAAGTCCCCCTCCTACCTACCCTGCTATGTGTGCAATTGCTTAAAAAACAAAATCTTTTTAACCATTAGAAACATAAAATGAATCAGTAATTTTATTGAGGAGGAAACGCGCATCAACAATTTTGTCGTCGTGTCGTTGACACGATTTGACATTTCATTACATACTATACTAGGTATTTACGTATCCGCAGTGTATACGAGATCATTCGTTGAACTTGTAAATAATATAACTGAAAATATTACATATTAATACAACAGACGAACACTTTTTATAAAAAGGTTGGAATATTTTTTCTTTAGTTTCACGCTGTATCTCGCATAAAGCAAAGTAGGAAGATTAAAACTAGGTATAAGACATTTTGTTCCCCGCGCTCCGCCTAATTTTCGAAATATAGCATGTCGAATGGCAGAACCCAACGCCACGCATTATCTCGAACAAGGCACTAAGGTGGGTTCAAATTCCGCTACATTCAAATTATTATACGTTTTCTTAATAATTATTGTTCTTTCCTGAGTGTGGAATAATTCTTCTAAAATGTTATAAAGATGAAATTAGTGAATTCACCAAATCGAACCCACAACCGTCGCGTATATGTCATAAGGGCCTCTATTATATAAATGTAAATATGACAACCCAATTTAGATAGCAGCAAGCAGTAAGTAAATAAAGCAGTAGAACATTATTGTACTGAATAAAATTGTCATTGTTAAGAGTAAAAATTATTTTCTTTGAGTAATTAATATTTTTGTGACTAGTATTTTTATAAGTTTATAAAAGAAATACTTGAATTTATATTACGGATTAAGTTAAAAGTTTTAAAAATACCCTATAGAAAATTGGAACATAATATATATTTCGCAATACTTTATATATTCCAATTAATGAAAATAAATTATAGAGGAGAGGCCATCATGGGCAGTGGTAATGGGCTAGATCCCCACTTGGGGAAATAGTTATTTTTTAATTAGTTTCTTTTCGTTACTCTGAGTTGTATAACACGTAATATCTCGAAAATTGAGGAAAACTAAGGAATAGAGTGTCATAAGGCCTCTTCTGCTTTCCCTGCTATACCCACCTACGTATAACAAGCGTTAAATAAAAAATATTATAGCGTTTATTAAATGCAATATTATTCATACTTGTAGAAAAATACTGAGGCGGAATTTTCACAAATAACTTAGAGTATTTGGACATATTTGTACCATTCAAGAGAAGGTTGTAATCAAATTATTTTAATTCATAAGTTACTAACAACTATATGAAAATTTTAAAGATTTAATATGACGTGTCAGAAGGTGTTAAAACACTCTATTCCCCCTTTTTAGCTCAATTTAGTGAAACTCCATACTGCGCTCAATGAAAATATTAATCGCCGGATTGAAAAATGTATCCACATCCGTCGCGTTTATAGTCAAACCCTGTGAAACTGCGCCACGACTGCAACAATCTGTAATCTACAAATCAATCTTAAGAAAAATATTTTACTGCGCATAACGCATACAATAGCTTCGATTAACAAAAAAACAATTTTCCACTTTCACAATCACAAGAGCAAAGTGGTTTTCAACCCAGTTGCGTAAAACACCGTGGCTGTGATCGTGACTTGAAAGATACACGTTTTAACACGGTTTGAGGCCGGTCGTGGCGCAGCGGCACGAGGTGTGACTGCAAAACCGACTGGTTGTGGGTTCGATTACCACTCGAGGAGATGAAATATTTACTTCAATTTATAGTTCCATTTTCTTCGCTCTGGTGTCGAGGTTAAGCGCGGCGTTGAGTTCTGCCACTCAACACGCAATACCTCCAGAATCCGGCAGAAAGTGGGGAACGGAGTGTCTTAACACTAGGTTCCCTCTGCCTACCCTGCTGTGTGCGGAATACAGCGTGAAGCTAATTTTTTTTTTTTTTAAAAACGCGCGTTTAACGTGTAAACCTTTACTATTAAAACCCTCAGATGGAAACCTACAAAACTAAATGATCGACTGATAAGCACATAGCGTTTTCCGCCGAATTCTCGAGACAGAGTGTGTTGAGTGGTAGAACTCAACGCCGGGCGTCATCTGAACGAGGAAATGAAAATATTAAATATTTCGTTCCTCCCACTGGGAATTGAAACCTGGCAACGTCATAAAATTGGGTAAGCAAGTTATTCTTGCTTACGAAGTGTTTAACACTTTCTCTTTTCTATCCTGATATACTAGAAGGTATACTGTACTAACTAATGCTAAAGAAGTACAAAACTATTTGAATATAATACATATACATACAAGAAATGTCAACGTGCTACCATACATAGACTTTACAAATAGACAGTCTGCAACAGATTATGGGAGGATAAAACTAAAGTGGTCTCTAATTCTAAATAGGATTCTCACTGAGGGATATGCAAAGTGTTTATAATAGAATTTGAGTTCCGTCAAAGAAACAAGTTGATTTAAATCTATTTGATACAGTATAAAGATTAACCAAAGCTTCGTGGTACTTTAAATGTAATTATTAAAAATATACGAGGCAAGTCGTGGCGCAGCGGCACGAGGTAGACAGCAAAACCGACTGGTTGTGGGTTCGATCCCCTCTCGAGGAGATGAAATATTTACTTAAATTTATATTTTCATTTCTTCGCTCTGGTGTCGAGGTTAAGCGCGGCGTTGAGTTCTGCCACTCAACACGCAATACCTCCAGAATTCGGCAGAAAGTGGGGAACGGAGTGTCTTAACACAAGGTTCCCTCTGCCTACCCTGCTGTGTGCGGGATACAGCGTGAAGCTGATTAAAAATATATAGAAGTTGTAATATATCAGACGCCGTCGTCATCTGATTGTAAAAATGAATTGAGAGAACATACTATTTTTTTTCCTCGCTCTGGTTACAAGACAAAGCGCAGGGTAGACTTCCGCCACATAATACACAATTTCCCGGAAATTGAGGAACGAAGTGTCTCGATACTAGATTCTCTCTACCTACCCTATGGTAGTAGTAGAATATACAGCGTGAAGCTGCAAAAAAATGGCATATACAAAAAACATTCTCTTTAGAGAAAAAAAATGAAAAATGCATGACAGTATCGAAAAATTAATAAAGCAAAATCTATATTTCACAAGCAAACAAAGATTTTGTATTAAACGACGAGCAAAAATATTTGTAATATTAGGTTTTTGTAGGGAAGAGGTCGTTAACACTGCACGTTGATTTATCACCACTCATACAAATCAAAATAGGCCAGGGGGCTATACAATTAAATAGTATAAGCTGCATTTTTGCCCAAACGCGGCTTCGCCCGCTTAATCATATTGTTATCTATACTAATATATTATTGTATACAAATAATACAAAATCTTTACATAAATTGAAACCTATGTGTTATTATGATTTATAAGCTTCAAGTTCAGTAGATTTTGTGTGAATGATGAATAAACATCCATTAGCCAAACGCGATGGAAGCATCGTAGAGAATTTATATGTAGCGTAATACTACTAATACTTGAATGAGGACAGTATCGCTATGCTATATATAAGTATATATTAAGACATATAAAAAAAACTCGTTTAGGCAATGTTTAGCCTAAAGTTTAGAGCAAATAATTAAAATTAAAAAAAAAATAATGTTGTAGAAAAAAGTATAAATTAATGATTTAATGTTTCATGTACCAGGGCATGTAAAACAAATAAAGGGATCGAATGTACAACCACAACCTCTGTGTAAGACACAAAACACTTTCACTAATATTAAATACCGTTCTGTAAAGTAATAATCTGATAGCTGCAGCCTCCTATACTAGAAACAGCGCATCAGTCATCACATCAACCCGCTCGTATGGTGTCGCAATTTCCTTCTGTGTAGTCGAATAACGTTAGATATTAATGTGAACATATATCTTTGCTAAGTATCTACGTACTATGCGTAAAGTACATACATTCACGATATGGATTATATTGCAATGATTATCATTTCAGCGTTCCGATGAAGTTTCAGAGACATTGAGCGGAGAGCGGAAAACAAAATATTTTAACACTAGACGGTCCGACTACTTGCAATATAAAGCGGATCATGACCCAAACATCGTTCCATAAATTATATCAAATTTAATTAGTACTAAATATAAATTAATCTAGCTTCACGCTGTATCCCTAGCGGAGTAGTCAAAGAGTCTCTACATACCTCTTTCGTCTCGTCCACTGTTATCAACCTCTTCATACTTGCCCTCCGGGGGGTCCTCATGATTTTTACGTGACCTTCCTCCAGTATATTTGATACTGTGTTTTCGAAGGTCAAACGAAATCTCCCATACCTCTCTTACCGCTCACTTTTTGTTCATAAATCTTTTTTACTATTCTTTCATCACTCATTCGTTCGACGTGCCCAAACCAGCTGAGGACACTTTACCTACCATTCTGTGTATCTCTTCATTCTTCTCTTCTAAGCATACTTCCCAAAAATAATATCATTTACACTGATCTTACATTCCGTTCTTTCTTCATTTCTTTTAAATACCAGAACCTTTGTCTTACTCGCATTCAGGCTTAGACTAATATTTTCAAATATAAATTAAATTATAAATAATATAACGATAGAAAACAATATGTCTGCTTATAATATTTATTTAAAAACATAATAGCAACTTTAGCTTAAACTCACATTATATAATTCAACGAACCATAAAACAGTTAAAATTCATTTAAGCAATTATCCAACATGAAATATATTCAAATGTTGTATTTTTACCCGACGTTACCTCGGGGATGTAAAATAAACGTTGCTTGTTTAATTTTGCGGGCCTAATAAAATGGCTCGTCTTATATATTATATGGGTCAAGGACGATGGAGGCCTGTAAAGGGTGCATGGCCGGTATTCAGTTGATTTCTATTCGATTGTCAAGAGTTTTTGGTGGAATTCAATATAATGTATTGTAATGATAATTCTTCATATAATTTTCTTATATATTATTCTATTAATTTATTAATTTACTCTGTCACCGCACAAAGCAAGGTAGACAGAGGGGACCTGGCAACCTAGTTTTAAGACACTCAGGAAATGCGTGTTGAGTGTTGAGCCGCGGAACTCAACGGCGAGTCTTGCGCAGAGCGAGGAAATTAAATTGTTTAATATTTCATTTCCTCGACAGGGAATCGCACCCACAACCTGTGGCGTTTACATTCGCATGCCTATGCCGCTGTACCACGACTGGCCTTAATATAAAAAATATTTTTGTTTTGATACATTACAAAAGCTCGGACAATGAACAATAATGCACATTTCTATACGACCTTAGACCTACACTTTGATCACCAATCCTAGGGACTGCTCTAAGCAACTCAACCTGCAAAACGATGGAGTTGGTGATGGATTTACCGGAATACTAAGTTGATTCTTCCACATGTGTTGCTTGTAACGCTGTTCGTTAACATTGATCAGTAGTAAAAATAGCGAGATTATTATTTTTTTAATAAAAAGATATTTTTATCACAATTTTTACAGAACTTGAATGCTCATAAAACGTTAGTGTTAATGTACAATTAAAAATAATAAAAAATAATAAGAAAACTATAATACAATAATTAATTCTAGAAAACTTTTAAAATTTGTGTATAAACATCACATACTTCCATTTTTTTTTAAATATATTGCTTGATTGTCAATAACAATCAAATATATATATAAATAAGAAACACATCTCCAATATCGAGAATGGGCATTTATCGAAGTCAGTTGTTTGTGAGATTACAGTAGATAAACCCTACTAACTACTGTAAAGTTTCGAAACGTCGGGTTTCCAAAAATGTATAATACTAATACAATTTACGCAATTAATGCGGTTAAATATTTTCATTTAAAACGTAATAATCGTAAAAATCAAAAAAGCAGTCCATGAATAGGCAGAAGGAATCTATTTATAGAAACAGATTTATTCTGATTTTCTTGCTTTATACAGGATACAGCATGAAGCTGAAAAATAAAATAAAACAAGATTATTATACATTTATTTATTCAATAAAACCATATGATAATTCATAACAAGATTTTTTATTTCTTTTTTAATATGTTTTACATTATCTACATTTCATTTTTGAACGACATATCATAAACGTCACCATTTGACGTTCACGAACTTCACTTCTGTCGATTGCGACCTCCATTCATCCTCTGTCGTACCGATAAGTGATTTTAACATCATTTTTCACATAAATAATCATTAATTACACTGAAATCTTATAACATAACCCACCAAGTGCATTAAAAATAGTTTATAAGCGTAATTAAATTGTGTTATTGTGAAAATGGCGTTAAAATCATCACCGGGTCTATTTGGTCTCCTCTCCCGCATATCTCGAAGGTCTTTTTCTACTTCTAAAGCGTTGGCTTCAAAGCCTGTGACAGTGAGAGATGCTTTAAACCAAGCTATTGATGAAGAAATGGAGAGAAATGAGAAAGTATTCGTGTTGGGTGAAGAAGTAGCTCAATATGACGGTGCTTATAAAATTACCAGGTTAGTTATTTTAACCTGTACTCAATTTTAAAAGGAGTTTACATTTTATAATTGTTTTATTGAAATGCCTACTGTTTCCAGTCAAGGCTATTTTAAAAATACTTACAGTGAAAAGTTTTTGCTAATTGAAATGTTATATAACACAAATATGTTGACAATTCTCACGTTAAGAGGGTCTCATTCAGCTACATATTTCAAAACTACTATTTTTAGTTATTTTATTTATTAATTATACAGTTTTTTTTTCTTTTAATTATAAGAATCATGTTACAATATTTTTTATATTATGTAAATTAATCTTCAGGAGATGAATCTGTAAATTTATTTCTTTGATTTAGTCTTATTGTTATCACAGATAAGATTATTTATTTCTTGAATGATAAGATTGTATGTTTAATTCATTGATGTAGTAAAAGTGCTTAATATCTACATCTTAACACAAATATAAATAAGAAAAGATTTTTGTTAAAAATTTTTAAAAATATATGTGGAGTGGAGCAGCTTAATACCAAACTTTGTTCGGGATATAGCTTGACACTGTATCCCACATATAACAGGAGGCAGAGGAGAACTTAGTGTTAAAACACTAATGCCACACTTTGCTTTGCTTTATTTCACAAGTAGTAGGCTAGGCATAGGGAACCTAGTACAGTGCAAACTCGATTTAACAATACTGAAGGGAATCAGAAAATATTTATATTATATAGAGGTTACAATGGTCTATGATTTCTTTTAATAATTGTACATTTTCTTGAAAAGTATACATCCAAATTACATGCTATAAAAGCCAAAGTTTATCTTCATAAAATTTTCTTGATGATAGAATAATTTGCACTCGTAATTTTCTATATCCATGTCAAATAAAAAACAATGAACTTGCAATTTTTTATTATTTTTTTGCCAAAAATGGCTTATTGTGACTAATTTATAAGAGTACAAATACAGTTCTGTGGGCTTTTTTTAAAACTAATAATATAGAATATTTTTGTCATACAGTGTTTACAGCGTTTACATAGCATGCGCTTAAAAGAATTCGATGGCTTTCATTATTAATGTTATTTTGTTATTTAAGGCTAACTAAGATTTACACCACCCTGATGTATATAGCCAATAGTGCTTCTGGAGAATGTAGCATTCATACAAAAAAAAAGTAAATCAGACCATTAGATCTTAGCGTTTAAACAAAGAAATAAACTCTTCTGCTTTATTATATTAGTATTTGCAATTTTGATAGTTTGTTTTGAAATATGACTATTATTGTTATATAGCTAAAGTAAAAATAAATAAATCAGCTTCACACTGTATCCCACACACTGCAGGGTAGGCAGAGGGAACCTATTGTTAAGACACTCCGTTCCCCACTTACTGCCGAATTCGGGAGGCATTGCATGTTGAGTGGCAGAACTCAACGCCATGCTTGTCTTCGACACCAGAGCAAAAAAATGGAAATATAAATTTAAGTAAATATTTCATCTCCTCGAGTGGGTATTGAACCCACAATCAGTAGGTTTTACAGTCACACTTTGTGCCCCTGCACCACAACTGGTATAATATAGTATTAACCTATACTAATATTTTGGAGTTGAACTTGTTTGGTTATTTATGCTAAATTCAGAAACAATTGGTTTAAATCAATTACTTATTATAGTCTATTTTTTAAAGAATAAAAAGGCCTTAGATGTAACCCATAACGCCCACAATCAGAATCTCAGCACCTGCACTTCTCCTCCTGCACTTAAAAAGGTACTAAGCCATTTGACCTGTGCAAAGTCTTAGGCCTTAGCCGATAGCTATTATTATTTATTTCTATAGCAAAGTAACTTTCTGCCCATGGTTTTATAGCCTAAACAATGTCACTTTTATATAAAGCCTATGAAAAAACCATTGTATAGCAGAAATTATGTTTATAAGGAGCAATGTAAAAGTTCAGCTACTACTACTACTATTCAAAATTTTAAAAAGAATTTTTCCTACTTGTGTCTGTCATATATTAAGTAGTATAAATTATTGAATTGTCAAAGATTATTGTTTTAGAAGGTACTTATTTGCTTTGTTAAGTAATAAAGTGAATTTAAGTGGGTAAGCTGGAATCATGTGTGACAAGTTTAGTTCATGTCAGGCGACTTAGCTAATACAATACTTATTGTGAACTCAGTGTTTTATTTACGTTACATATTTATTAGTATCGAATAACAGTTAAAAAATATTAAAACAAAAAGATCTTTACTTCCAGGGGCCTCTGGAAGAAATACGGAGACAGACGAGTAATTGACACGCCCATCACAGAAATAGGTTTTGCCGGTATAGCTGTGGGCGCTGCGTTCGCCGGACTAAGGCCTATATGTGAATTCATGACTTTTAACTTTTCTATGCAGGCTATTGATCAGGTATGTCGAGTTACAGTTTTTGATAAAAGGTTAGGTTACCGACATCTTCAATTTGGAATTAATATCTAATATGTGTAAATCATGGAGAAAGTAGAAAAAAATTTTAAATAAAAAAATATAATTGTAAAAAAGGTTTAAAAATACATTTTAAATCATTATAAATGTTGCACGCAATACCTCCAGAATTCGGCTGAAAGTGGGGATCGGAGTTACTTAACACTCGGTTCCTTCCGCCTAACTGTGTGCAGGATAAAGCGTGATGTTGATTTTTTTATAAATGTTGTTTTTAAATAAATGAGAAAAACTGATGAACTTAAGGCCACACTCAAAAATGTGAATGATACAAGTATGTCCATAAGTGGATATGCAATCACATGTGTGGATGTGTAACTACATGTATGAATATATAACCACAAGCGTGCGTGTGTAAATAGCGTACCACTGGTTGCCCCCTGTCTACCTATTGTACGAGGAATGCATGGTGAATATAATAAAAAGTATGAACACTTCCACAGATAATAAATTCAGCAGCAAAAACTTTCTACATGTCAGCGGGTACTGTGCCCGTGCCCATAGTGTTCCGCGGCCCCAACGGCGCGGCGGCGGGCGTCGCGGCGCAGCACTCGCAGTGCTTCGGGGCCTGGTACAGCCATTGTCCCGGGTTAAAGGTCATCATGCCGTATTCAGCTGAAGACGCTAAGGGTGAGATATTTTTCATTTTGATATTGTTTGGGTTAAGGGTGTAACAGAAAAAGCATAGAAAAATTGTATTGGCTTCTAATGAACTGGTTATACCATGATTGTATTGCTTTTTTATCCGAAATACCCACATCACATAAGAGAAGGAGTTATGGGGTAACGCTTAATTCAATTTATTTTTTATAATATTATAGATATTATAGTATTGCTTTTATTTACTACACTACACTCTATTCATCAATATTGTAGTTTATTTATTTTTTCATATAAAAAAATATTTCTGGATGAGTATAACTTATGAGCATTGAGTAAACAAAAAAAAAGATTAAACTATACTAATTAATATACAAAAGTGCAGATAATTAAGCGTAGAAGAAAGTGTGGAATTTTTTAAATAATTCGTTTAAATACTAAAAAAGTCCACTTTTAGCCTTATAATAAGGTAAGTAAAGAGAATAAGGAAATCTTATGCATTCTCCTGGTTCCTAATTTTCGAGACATACTCAACACTACGCTTTTTCAACCAAAGCTGGAAAAAAAATTATTGTAGATAGAGAGAATCTAGTTATTAGACATTTGAGAATTCCACTAATGGAACCAATTTTTGTGATGCTTATTAACTAACGGAACTTGACGTTGAGCTTTTGCAACCAGAGCAGGTAAATGAAAAATAAATTTGTAAGAGCGAATTACACAACGTTTTATGATTTTATGCATAATTTATGTTCGCAAAAAAATATTCCAGGTCTCCTTAAAGCGGCCATCCGTGATGATGATCCAGTAGTGTTCTTGGAAGATGAAATCCTCTATGGTATACCATTCCCGATGTCCGACGAAGCTCTTTCACCTGACTTTGTACTGCCTATTGGTAAGATTATATATAATATGTTATTTTAGCTTCACGCTGTATTCCACTTGAAGAAGGATAGGCAAAGGGAGACCAGTGTAAAGACACTCTGCTCCTGACTTTCCGCCGAATTGCGGTTGAAGACATTGCTTGTAGAATGGCGGAACTCACCGCCGCGCTTACCTCGATACCAGAGCAAAGAAATCGAACCCTACACCTGTTGTGTTCACAGTAACACGCTTGTGCCTCTGCGCCGCGACTGACTGATTAGGAATATTCCTTATAGTCCGTTATTTATACATTTCAGGAAAAGCAAAAGTAGAAAGAGAAGGTAAACACATAACTTTGGTATGTGCTGGAAAGGCAACTGACACAGCCCTACAAGCTGCCAACGAACTTGCAGGAAAAGGTGAGATATTATATCTACAATACTTCTTTCCATTAAGATTTCAGAATTGTTAAAAATGTCGCAATGTAATTTTGTCATTAAATCTTTTGACTGTAATAGTGATGGCTATTACTTGATATCCACTCAGGGTAATAATTACGTTCAAAATAAAAACTTTTCTTCGCACTCATAAGACTAAGCTTGGATTAGAATTTTGACGCAAAATAGAGTGTCCTGACACTGTTCTCTTTACCCGCCAATTGCTGCAAGTTCCAATCACAATAGATGGTATATAAGTAAGTTAGCAAAAACCACAAAGTTAGACACTAGTATAAGAAAGGATAATGTAATGGTACTTAATGTTTTGCACAAATAACCTCTAATTATGTTTAAAATTTTAATTTAATTTTGTATTTTCTAAAACTTTTATACAAATATTATAAATCTGGAGAGTATGATTGATTAAACACGGTAATCTCAAGAAGTCTGGCTGTAATTGAAAAAAATTGTGTCGGATGGTTCATTTACTGAGGAAAGCTATAATACATTACGTTAAGGCTAAGTTACAATGGAGGTGCCTTGTGAACGGCATTCTAGTAGATACATTCAGTGAGAATGGATGTGAGGGAGGCTATTTGCTTGTGGGTTTTATACCGACGATAAACGACGACAAAGACGATACTGGGTTCGCCCTATTTTAAGTCAGACTTCCTTAAACTTGTTGGTAACTTTATGTAAATGACATTTCAAGTACTTTGGATGTCGATGACATGTTGTGCATCTTTTGACTTTTTGTATGATTGGTTTGAAAAGGATGTGCAATCTAGAGATGTTTTGTTCATTTATTTTGGATCATAATATGCCATACTCTTTTTATATAGTCAACTTATTTTTTTCGGAATTTCTTGTTATATTTGGTGCTTAGGCTTAGGATATTAAAAATATTTCTAAATTATATCTGATCTTAAACCGCGCGTCACCGTACGGTACACGGCGGTCATGTTCATCTAAAATCGTTTCAATGTATTTGACCACACTTGCGCAGCCGCAGTTAAAAGTTTTTAGTTGTTGATTAAAACTTTTGTATAAGAATAATTGCTTATGTTCAGTGTTGTTCGGGTTTCAGGTATTGAATGCGAAGTGATCAACCTGCGCACCCTCCGTCCACTGGACTTCGACACCATCGCGCGCTCCATTGCGAAGACGCACCACCTCATCACCGTGGAGCAGGGCTGGCCGCAGTCCGGTGAGTGAGCGGGACGGAGATATGAGAGCGTGCGCGGGAGAGAGGGAGATAGCGATGATCTCACCTGAAGTAATAGAGGATAAAACGTTGTGCTTGTATAAAGCTGAGAAGTATGATGCTCTTCGAATCGATTTCCACCTGAATGATTTTTATTTCTTTGCTCTTATGAAAAGACAACGCAACGTTAGGTAACACCACTCAACACGTAATATTTCGGAAAATTGCACAGTGCGTGGGGAACAGATTGTCTCCCTTAGGTTTCTACGGCCTATCTCTTTTATATACCGACTAATCTACTATAGCAATTTTCATAGTATCTTATCTTATGGAATGCTGTTATGAGGCAGTGCTTCAGATATAAATTCAATATTCATTCTTCAAAAAAAGAGCCATGAGATGTATTTATAACGTAGGAACTCGAGGTTCTCTGCGAGATGTTTTTAAAGATATTATTACAGGAGCCTAGGAACTGCCGGTGGCTAGGTGTTAAAATCTGTTTCGATTAAGTCCCTTTCGATCCCCACTTTCCGCCGGAGTCTGGAAGCATTGTGCGTTGAGTGATGGAACTCAACACCGCCCTTTGCGTCGTTACCAGAGCGAGGTAATGAAAATATTAATTATTTCATTTCCTCGAATGGAAATCGAACTCACAACCTATCGCGTTTTTATGTCAACTTAATAACATTAAATACAAAAAAAAAAAAAAAACAAATTGTAGCAACTCAATTCATCCAACCAGTAATTTCTGTAATATGTACCTCTGACGGTATTACTGTGACAATTGGTCAATGGCAGCTGACGTGGCGACGCGCCATCAGTTAATTTTACCGCGACTATAAAGTCAAATTATTCAAAATAAGAAATTACATGCTTCTTACCACCAGTTTACTAAAGTTAATACCTCAGACCCTAATTATTTATGACAACGGTGCAATAAAAGGTCGGGGTAAAAGTATTTTCGTATTTTGAATGTATTATTAGTAATCAAACTTCAGACGATGCTGCAGCAACTGGTAGAGGAAAACAAGAAAACCGGATTGTCAATGAACCCAAGCAAGACAAAACTACTAACCAACCAGGCAAAAGTAAAAATTAAGTAAGTAGAAGACGATATCGAATATGTGGATGAGTATATATATCTGGGTCAAGTGATAGCAGTTAAAGACCTGTCAACTAAAGAAGTGGATAGAAGGGTAAATATCAGTTGGCAAAGGTACTAGTCACTTAAACAAGTAATGAAGAATAAAAATATACTCATTTCAGAAAAAATTAAGTGTATATGGCACCTGCATCCTTCCATGCCTCACATACGGCTGCCAAACCTAACAAACAAGATCGAACGATAAAGGCATGTCTAAAGTAACAGATGTGAAAGTTAAAGTAAGAATTCTTAAACGGAAATGGACTGGTCATATGATGAGAAGCAAGGCGGATAAGTGGTCTAAGAAAGTTACTGAGTGGTATCCTAGAAATGGGAAAAGACAAAGAGGAAGGCAAATCAGAAGATAGGAAGATGACCTACCAAATGGATGGAGACGGTTAGCAAAGGGCTGGGATAAATGGAAAGGAATAGTTGAGGCCTATGTCACAAGACCGTCTGGCCTGGTTGCATATAATGTGCAATGTAAATAATAAACAAATAAGTTATATAGGTTTTGTAATATAATAAAATAAAATATATAAAATTTTCTGTAATTAGATATAAGAAACTTGGGTCAGAGAATAAAGGTTATTTTTATTTTATTTATTTTTATTAGTAATCAAACCTGTTTGGCTGTACTGAACGTAACTGGCTGGTTCTAAAACCATTAAATGTGACATTCCGAAGATGCAATAAATAAAAAAAACGAAGAAATTCGGTACATTTTAAAGTTGTATTACAAAAAAGGTAAAAATGCGACGAACGCTGCGAATTAAATTTGTGGGATTTATGGACCTAATGCGATACCAATAGGAGCAGCACAAATGAGGTTCAAGCGTTTCAAGTCTGGAAAATTTTATGTGAAAATGAGGTTCGCTCTGGACACAGATAAAATCAGTGCCATCTTTAAGAAAGTGTAGCAAGATCGACATATTAGTAACTATGACATTGCTAAAGGACTGGATATTGATCCTAAAAATGTTTTACTTCAATTGTGAAAGTCTGGGTACAAGAAAAAACTTGACATTTGGGTACCACATAATCTTACTGAGAGTAACCTAAGGCAACGTGTTTCCATTTGCGATTCTTTGTTGAAATGTAACAATTCCGAACCATTTCTTAAACAGTTGTTTACGGGTGATGAAAAATGGGTGATTTATGATAAGAATGTGCGAAAAAGATCATGGTCGAAGCATCGACAAGCCCCATAGACCGTGGCAAAGCCCAGCCTGACTCGGAACAATGTATGTTATGTGTATGGAAATGGAAAGGAATCGTCCACTGTAAGTTTTTGCCACCGGGTAAAACTATCGATTCTGATCTTTACTGTCAACAACTGATGAAGTTAAAAATAGCTATTTAGAAAAACTGGCCGGAGCTGGTGAATAGAAAGTGTGTGGTGTTCCACCATAATAGCCACGCAGCCAAAATTGAGAGAGCTTGGCTGGGATGTGCTGATGCATCCTATGTATAGCCTTGACCTTGCTCCATCAGATTTCTACCTGTTTCGATCATTGCAGAACTCTTTAGGCATAACGCTAACATCAAACGAAACCTGTGAACATTACCTGTAAGATTTTTTAAATCAAAAATCTCAAAGTTCCTACAAGAATGGGATCATGGCAGTACCCATTCAGGCAGTAAGATGGCAACAAGTCATCGATCAGAACGGCACGTAAATATTATAAATAAATAAGAATTATACCTTAAAAAAATATGAACAACACGGAAATACTTTTGCCCCGACCTTATTATATTTATAAAATCATTAATTTGGTAAAATAATCTTTAACACACAAACGTCTTTTCAAAATTTTTTCATAAATCGTGATATAGAAAAATCTCTGACGTTTTCTGATATCCTGTTATAAAGCGTAGACATTGTCCCATAAAAGAATTACGGATTCGATGCAACCGAATTACAGTTGTGTTAAGTTTAAATCTATTTCTGATATTAATATTATGAACACAAATTTTGGTAAAATCATTATACACATAATATTTTCAATAATGTATTGGGATGCAACTGTCATTAATGTCTGTGAACTTTTGCCTTAAGGAGTCTTTAAAGTGATAGATGGAGTGAAGTTATAGATGTTTCACATCGGAAAATAACAGGCTTCCATAACTCAACAAGAGTATTAACTAATTAATATATTTTTTATCTTAAGTTTAACGTTGTATCCCGTATTTTTCCTAAAATTTTCGAGACATTGCCTGTTGCCAAAATGGAACTTGCAACTTGGAACTTCCAAAATAGAACTTGCCAGAGCGAGAAAATTAAAATAATTCGTTCTTCCTCTGAGTTGGAATCGAACTCACAAATGTCGCGCTTACAGTCTGCCGGCAAGCACGACTTACCAACGAGTATGACCAACAGGCATCGGCGCGGAGATCTGCGCGCGCGTGATGGAGTCGCCGTCCTTCTTCGAGCTGGACGCGCCCGCCTGGCGCGTCACCGGCGCCGACGTGCCCATGCCCTACGCGCGCTCCCTGGAGGCGCTCGCGCTGCCCCGCGCGCCCGACGTGGTGGCCGCCGCCGCCGCCGTGCTCGGCAACAGGTGAGCGAGAGAGAGCGAGCGAGCGCGCGCGGGTGCGAGCGGGACGGAGAGAGCAGCGCGTCCCGTGCCCTACGCGCGCTCCCTCGAGGCGCTCGCGCTGCCCCGCGCGCCCGACGTGGTGGCCGCCGCCGCCGCCGTGCTCGGCA
>JAATLQ010033045.1:0-16381 GCA_013421005.1 Heliconius erato x Heliconius himera | reverse complement strand
GATACTGGAGGAAGGTCACGTAAAAAGCATGAGGACCCCCCGAAGGGCATGTATGAAGAGGTTGATGACAGTGGACGAGGCGAAAGAGGTATGTAGAGACCGTAGCGTTTGGCGCTCCGTTCTCTCTGACTACCCCGCAAGGGATAAAGCGTGAAGCTAAGTTAAGTTAAGTTAAGTTAAGTTATATAATGTAAGTAATGTTGGGTATTTATACATAACATATACACCAGAAGAACAAAAGACGCTTTTAAATGTTTATTTTGATAAAATAAAGCGAAGTGTATTTTTATTATAGTACCTAACAACAAATTACATCATAAAAATGAAGAAACGCTTATTTTTTATGAATTCCTTTTAATATTTACAAATGAAATAGGCAACTCGTGGCGCAGGGGCACAAATGTGTGACTGTAAACGCGGCTGGTATGTAATACATATTTTAATTTATTCGCTCTGGTGTCGAGTCAAAGCGGAGCGTTGAGTTCCGCCACTCAACACGCAATGCCTTCAGAATTCGGCGGAAATAGGGGAAGGCATCACTAGGTTCCCCCTGCCCATCCTTATGTGTGCGGGATACAACGTGAAGCTGAAAAAAAATTTATAAAAGTTCCTTCTGTAATTTTGCATTCTTTTTTCCTTGAAACACATATTTATTTAATATTCTTATAACGTATCATAAGATTGACTAATAAGTATATATTACTATATTTTTTCACAGATATTACTAACTTATTATCATACATTAAATTAATTAATTTTATGTATTTTTTAAGGAAAGAAGGAACCCTTATAAGTTCACTTTATTGTCCTTCTGTCGGTATGTCTGCCTGTCAAGAGTCTATCTCTCAGGAACCGTTGGAGATATCGAATTGAATTCATGATTTCCTGAAAAATATATTTGTATTTTGACACTATCAAGGGAATTAAAATGCACAGTAATCATTCTGAAGGTTGACTTTGAATTATTACCGTATGAAATTTTAATTCCCTTTGTCCTAAAAAATAACAGCATTAGAAAGGGGGTAATATTTGATATTAAAGGCACTAGTTCAAATGAGGTATCTGATTAAAGGGCTCTGGCTAAGTTAAGCTCCAATTTTTACGGAACCCTCAGTGGGCGATATCAACTCGCGCTTGTCCGTTTTTTTTATTTAATACGGTACGGAATTCTAAAAAACATTAATATGAATGTTGACACGGTGATAGTATGTTTGACCCTGAGAAAAAAATATATTATATGTTAGCGAACTCGTACAGCGTGAACAAAAGATCACATTTGTTCTGACTTATGTCAGGACTAGGTGAGGGTAAAAGGATTTTACTCGTCCGGATTAAAGTAATCCTTTAGATTCTCGATTCACAAAAGTGTCCAAACACACTTAAAGTTTTAACCAATGCGACAATGTTTTTCGCTTCTAAATGTCTATAAAGCTAGTTACTCATGAGCGTTGGGAGAGGGAAGGCCGAGTGGGCCGCGCCCACCCCAGAGTAGTTTGGAGAGCCCTCCCCTAGAAATTTTACTAGCAAAAAATTTAAACATATCTATTCAAAGGTAAAATCCACATTCAAAATTAATAGGATACTTCCAGTTGACCTTCAGTTATGAAATAAGCCAGCTAGCATCTACAGATACTACTAGTTCAAAAAATAATAGCTTTAAAAGGGGGACAAAATTTGGTATTAAATCCGCTAGTTCAAGTAAGGTATCAGATGAAAGAGCTCGGGCTAAGCTAAGCTTGAATTTCAGAAAAAGCTCGAGACCTCAAATTTTTATACAGAACCCTCAGTAGGCGACCACGATTCACGCTTGTCCGGTTTTTTTTATATTTAAGTAATAAGTAAGGAAGTTATTTGATTTTGAGGCAGAATGTAATATACTATACATAATTATAGCTAGTCTTTCTTTAAATTAAATCATAAATTCTGCTTCACCTTGATCCCACATACAGCAGGATAGGCAAAGGGCCTAGTATTAAGACTCTGTTCGCCACTTTTCACACAATTTTTCGAAGCATTGCATGTTGAATGGTGGAACTCAACGCCGGGCTTTTGCCTTGGTGCCAGAGCAAAAAAAATAAAATATTAATAAATAATAAATTATTCCCCCGAGTGGTCCTTCCTTGTGCCCCTGCGCCACGACGGCTTCTTTACTTAAATAATAACAATACTCTGCACCTGGTCCATAAACAAGAAGCAGAAAGCAAACCTTAACCCTGCCCTACACGACAGCATATCACACACTTTTGCGTTGCTTTAACAAGATATACAAAAGGATGCATCTACTACAATGACGCAGCAAGTTGAGGTTGCAGGTTCATTCGCCGGGTAAATGACACAATGAGGCAATAAAAATATTACGTAACTAACTCACTGCTCCGCAATGAACATGACCAACGACCACAAAAATCGAGTATTGACAGATAGGGACGCTGATCATTCAAAATATAAATGTTCACTTCACATTTTAAAAAGAAACCAACCACAACAACCAAGAATAAAAATCAGAAATAAAAAAACCGTGCCTTTTTTTAACAACAAAAATCTATGGCGTCTAACAACTCATATTAAAAAAAAAATCTAACAAAACCCAAAAAATCAGAATATTTACATACAGTTATATATAATAACTTTTTTATAATACTCAACATGCAATGCTATATTACTTCTCTAATTTTATTCAGGAGTCAAATAACCAGAAAATATCTTTGAATTAGGTCGCACTTCAGCGAGTCTTAGCAGCTCATTCTAAAGGTATGATTGAAGACCTTTAATTCAATCATCTCACGGAAGTACGACTTGCAACTGAGTACGTTTTTACAAGAGGAAATTGATTAAGAGACTTGAGAGAAATTGGAAATATATTACATTTGCAATAAAAATAACTATCACTCTGTATCCTGCGCATAGCAGGGTGTGCAGAGGGAAACTGGAAACCTAGTGTTAAAACACTCCGTTCCCATTAAAAATTTTCCATTCCCCACATTCTGCCAAATTTCGGAGATATTTTATGATGAGTGGCGGAACTCAACGCCGCGCTTTGTTACCAGACCGAAAAAAATAGTATAATATTTTCTCCGTTTGCAGTCACACTTTTGTCCTTTGAGGAAGTTTTTCAAATTCAAGTCAATCTAAGCAACCGGATGCACAAAGAACTACTGCTAAGTACTTGACTTTGTTCTATAAAAACCTCCTACGCAAAAATCTCTATTAAGTCACTTTTCATACAAAAAAATAAAATCAAAATCAGTTTATCCGTTTGGGACCTACGGTGACACAGCCAGACGTATGTCTGTCACACATACATACACACGTCAAAGTTCAGAGACGCAGTAATGTTTTTATCAGGGGTTAAAAAATAATACGAATAAAATTATAATATAATTTGTTCTTGCAAATTAAACTGGCAGATAACTTGCACTGCTGCAATGAAACCCTACGCTGAATTACATATTGGAAGATAGAGAAAAATATTTTGGAACGAGAATCAGCGCTCCTTTAGGTGAAATATTTATTAAGAAAGTTTTTTTTTCAATTTCATGTTTTTTCCTGCAAAAACAATAGGGAACCTAGTTTTAATTGGAATTTCCAATACTTTTCGTGTAAATTACCTAGATTTCTTTAAGTATATTTTGATTTTCCGCTCATTTATTTAAACATTTCATTAAAACTGCCAATTTTGTGGCATTCATTGATTGGTTTGCGTACAAATTTTGTGCATATGCAAAAAATCCTTTTAAAATTACATATTCTTTTAAAATGTATTTTTGCATACCTATATATTTTTATTTATTTACACTTTGTTGTATATAATTATTAAAGGAAAAAAAAATAGAAAAAAAGATAAAAGAACATAATTTTTTTTACATTTTTAAAGTGTTATTTCACACTTAGGGAAGAAACATATCTGTTTAGAAACGTACAAAGCGATACACAAAAGGCGGTCTTATCGCTATTGAGCGATTTCTTCGACATAGATTAGTACGACGGCAAATTGGGGCCATTGGAGCTTAGAACCAAATTCGGAAACGTGGTCTTATTTCCGCAGATTAAATATGAACTATGTAGCAAGATTTTGAAGTCGCTCAGTCATTCATTTAGATAGTTCTCGGAGAAGTAAAGATAGCTTGTATCGGCATAATCGAAAATTGGGAGTAGCAGAGAATTTGACATAATTTTGGTTGGAATAGGTAACACAGAACGTAAACGTTGGAGAAAGTATTGTGTGGAATATATTTCGACATATGTTATTTATGTGCACGTTCCAAATCATCGTCTCATCTAAAAATCATCGACATAAGCCTCAAGATTTTTGACTGCTGTACAATACGGTTTAAACGCTTCGTTGTGCACAGTAGGTGGCAAATGTGTATATTCGAACCTTGCAATCAAACCTGAGTTCTCAAGTATTATACTAAGAATTTAAAGAGTTAACCTTTAGACTTCTGAGAATAATTCGGATTGAATTAATATTTTTTTTCCGGTGTTGAGTGCACATTATTAGTTGTTTAGTAATGCAATTTATAAAAATTGAGAAGATCAATGGAGATAAAACACCGCCTTGAGGTACCCCAGCCTGAACGACACGCCACGCAGAAACGCTCTCCTCAATCTGAATGCGTTGTCTGCGGCCATTATGCGAGAGAAATGTTAATAGTACGTAACAAACTCAGCCATGGATAGATTACTAAAATCAAGGAGTACGAGAATTGTGAGTTTTTTATTATCTATAGCTCTTTGAATGTCATCTGTGACTTTTATTAGCGCGGTTGAAGTGCTATGATTGGAACGAAAGCCTGATTGGAAATGACTTAAAATGGAGTGGTGGAGTGTTTATGAAAGTGACAAGCTGTTTGTGAATAAGTTTTTCTAGGACTTTTGAAAGAAAGGGTAAAAAGAAATAATAGGAAATCACATAGTTGTTGAGGATTGGGTTTTTTTGAGAAGTGCCAACGGAAATCGAACAGTTGAGAATGTGTGTCAAGATGTGACAATGTTAATGATAAGTGCGAAAATTATCACTTTTTAGCAGTTAGTGTCAATAGCATTCAAATTGATAAATAATATGTTCTTTTTAAAATCACTTTTTTGAATGGACTAAAGCAGAACGGTGGAAAGTCATAAATTAGTAACGATGACGATGAAGAGTGTTTGAAATTTCTTCTTTCTTGAAGCTATCAAGTGCATCGGAGAATGAGATTTTTTGAGAAAAACATCAATAATCTGATTATATTAGGGTATACACGAATACGTATACATTCCCCTAATGGAACTTTATATAATCAGATAATTAAATAAATATAAAATATAAAAGGAACTTAAATATTTATCAATTTTATTCTACAGTGAATATATAACTCATTTAAAGTATACATTGTATTTAATCTACAAGTAATAAATACGAGAATTTATCTTTAAAAATTCAAATAAATCAGCTCCACGCTGAATCACACATAAAGCAGGGTAGGCAGAGGGAACCCAGTTATAAGACACTCAGTTTCTTTTCGCCGAATTTTTCAAAACATTGCGTGTTGAGTGGCGGAACTCAACGCCGAGTGCCAGTTATTAATAAATCATTCCCCCGAGTGGGGACCGAACTCACAACCGTCGCATTACAGTCACATCCTTGTGCCTGCTTCTGCCCCACGACGACCGATATCTTAATATTAATCTTGAGTTTAAAATAAATAAAACAACAAAGTATTACTTTTTAATGAAGAGAAATATTAAAAATTTTACATGGACATATCAACTATGGAAATCAACAGTATGAAACCTATAATCAAAAATAATTGTAAAGTAAATATAATATCTTTAATAATTTTTCCTTTTCAATTTAAAACCAAGTAATTTAATAGTAAAATATTTAACTGAGCCTTGTTTAGAAGGCTTTTGTCTTCAGACAATAAATATTATCGTTATAATATCAGTTTCAACAGATATTATATCGCACTCACTTAACGCTGCTATTTCTTGTTGAGAGGAAGTGACAGATGACAAACGAGCTGTCCTCATCTCAGGATCTTAAGTTCAACTACACAATGAACGACGCTTAGGTTACTATAGAAGACGGCGGAGATAACGTCTGGTAAAAAAATTTGGAAAAATATCTAAGATTTATGTTTTTTTTTAAAGATTCACGCTGTATCCTGCACACAGCAGGGTAGGCAGAGGGAACCTAGTGTTAAGACACTCCGTTCCCCACTTTCTGCCGAATTCTGTAGGCATTGCGTGTTGAGTTTAAGTTTAAGATTTATGTGTGTTGATATTTATTGATAGCATAATTTTAGAAGTGAGACGTGACGCAAGCGTACAAGCGTGTGACTGTAAACGTGACAGGTTGTGGGTTCGATTATTATTCGAGGAAATGCTATATTTCATATTATCATTTCTTCGCGCTAGTGTAGCAAAGAGCGGCGTTGAGTTCCACCGTTCAATACGCAATGCCTCCAGAATTCGTGGACAAAATTAGGAACGGAGTCTCGTAACATTTGATTCCCTCTGCCTACCCTGCTGTGTGCGGGATTCAGTGTGAAGCTGAAAATAAAAAATAGAAATCTTTTTAAATTATTATAGTTATCTTTATAAATAGGTATTGTTAGAAATCTTAAGCCGCGTTTGTGTAACAGAAACACGAGAACATTAATAAAAACATATCTTTTATATTATAAATTTTAATATGGTAATCAGTTATTATCTAAAGGTTTTCAAAATATGTTTTATTTTAATGTGACAATAAAAATTTCAAAATAAATCTCAACAGAGCAACGGTTATTTTTTTAAAAAGTCACAAACATACTCCCACAGTACGAACCAGAAGAATAACAGAAGTCAAATCTTTATAAAAGCATGAAATTAAGACTTATACTCGTATAGGTGTTATATAATTATTTTAGAGGTTTTTATATAAATTTTACGCGCGACGATATAACAAATCAGAGGCCAGTCGTGGGCGCAGAGGCACAAAGTGGACTGTAAAACCGTTGTGGGTTCGATCCCCACTCGAGGAGATATTTACTTAAATTTATATTTCCATTTCTTCGTTCTGGGGTCGAGGTTCAGCGCGGCGTTGAGTTCTGCCACTCAACATGCAAAGACTTCAAAAGTGGCGGAAAGTGAGGAACGGAGTGTCTTAACACTAGGTTCCCTCTGCCTACCCTGCTGTGCGCGGGATACAGCGCGAAGCTGATTTGATTTTTTAATATAACAAATCAATGAGGTTAAAAGTAACCAATAAATAATTAAATTACTATACTACAGTACGTTGTTAGTCGAATACCTATCTATTATGTGATATATTTGTTTCTATTCATGTCTCAATTACATATTAATTAACATATAATATTGTTAATACAACATTATTAGCTATTGTAAGTAGGTACTGTAATAAACTTAGTGAATTTAATTATATTGAACTGGCGTCTCAGATTTCATATCAGACCATACATATATTTGGCAGCCAGCATCTATAGGTAGTACTAGTTTAGAAAAAAAAACTGAAAAATATATATTTCTGGATAAATCCTAAAAAACAATAGCCTTAAATATCAAAAAAATCTTATTTCAACACTATAAAGAAAAAGAATTTAAATTAATAGGGTACTTCTCGCAAACCTAGAATCATGAAATATGGCAGCTAGCAACTACAGATATAATTAGTTCAGGAAAAAATCTGAAAACTATACGTTTATGGCTAAATTCTAAGAAATAATAGCCTTAAATAGCAGAAAACGCGTAATTCGACACTATAAAGGAAATCAAAATAGAATATGAAATATAGCAGTTAGCATCTACAGGTAGTAAGTACAAATTCAGAAAAAAATGAGAAAACTATACATTTACGGTTAAATCTTAAAAAAATAGCAAAAAACGTGTATTTCGACACTATAAAGGGAATAAAAATAAATAGGGCACTTCTGGATGACCTAGAAATATGTAATTTGGCAGTTAGTATCTATAAATATAGTAATTGAAGAAAAAATATAAAAACTATACATTTGTGGTTAAATCCTAAAAACTAATAGCCTTTAAAAGGGGGCAAAATTTGGTATTAAAGCCGCTATTTTAAGTGAGGTATCAGATGCAAGGGCTCTGGCTAAGTTAAGCCTGAATTACAAAAAAAAGCTCGAGACTTCCAATTTCTGTACGGTACCCTCGGTGGGCGAGCCTGTTGTAAGTAAAACTAACTCCATGTTTTATTTGATTTAAAAGCATTATATTTTACTTAATGTCGAGACTCTATCACTACATTTGAGGAAAAACGTCTTCTAATACGAACTAGCGAGAAAAATCAACCTACCCATCTTGTTAAGATCCTTTGGTCTAATCCGAATAATTATAGGCGATTCTTCGAGGCGAGACTTCTATTAGAGGAGGAGATTATCGATTCGACTGTTTTTATTTATGTTTGTTACCTCAGAACTTTTGACTTGGTGAACTAATTTTGATGATTCTGATGCTTTTCTTAGAATGATATAAAGTCTTAAATTTGCATTTAGTACATGCGCACAAATAAACGAATTACTCAATAGCCCGCCAACCCGATTTTATCCCGTACATAGGCTAGGCAGAGGGAATCAGAAACCTAGAATTAAGACACTCTGTTCCAATTAAGAGAATAATTTTATAATTTCCTCGAATGGGAATCGAATCCAAAACAATCATTTAATGAAGATATCCTACTGTACCACTATGGTTTTTTTACTCCTTATCGTTCACACTAATTGCTTGGAAGAGCCGCAATTCTTGCCAACATTTTCTAATTAAATGTCCTTCTGATTGTGGAGTGTCCTTATACGAAGAATTTTTCACTTGAAAATCTACTTCACGTTTTATAATTAAGTAAAATTTTACATGGCACGGTTGCAAATTACATTTAAACAAATATTATTTTATTTTTACACGCTGTAGGCATAGGGAACACACCCACTCTAAGTTCCCTAAGTTATACTGTTATTCCCTAAGTTATACATCTCCTCGAGTGGGAATCGAACCCACAACCAGTCGGATTTACAGTCACACTTTGTGCCACTGCGCCACGACTAGCCTCGCAAAAAAAACTCGCCTTGTAAATATAGAAAATACTGTATTTAAACTGAATAAAAAAATTGATTTATATATTACAGTTGCTGTTTCATTTCGCACTATTGAAAATGAACGATTTTCATTTCCTTATTTTGGTAACAAGCCCGAC
Organism: Heliconius erato x Heliconius himera; assembly: GCA_013421005.1. Lineage (NCBI taxonomy): Eukaryota > Metazoa > Arthropoda > Insecta > Lepidoptera > Nymphalidae > Heliconius > Heliconius erato x Heliconius himera. The sequence goes on along the minus strand of JAATLQ010033045.1, from coordinate 7,191 downwards.
AAATTTGCGGAAAATTAGGAACGGAGTGTGTTAACACTAGCTTTCCTCTATATGCGTTATACAGCATGATGCTAAAAAAATATTTTGTATAGGAAAATAAATAATATTTTATAAAACTAAATAAAAACGGATTAAGTGCGAGTCAGGCTTGCTCACTGAGGCTTCCGTACCAATTTCAGGATTGCACGTCAACGGAAAGTACAACTTATAAAAGTTGATAAACTTAAATTTGCTGAGTTTATTTCATGAAATGAACTATAAATTTATGTTTGTAATGACTTTTTTCTACTAAATTCTTGATTTGTGTTGTAATTTCTTATTCCGTGCCAATTTTTTTTTACGTTAAGTCCACGAAAAGTACCCTGTAGGTTTTGATTACGCAGTGAATTTTACACAAAATGTGCTAAAATTGACGCATAAAGCGCGTATCTTTTGTTTGCGTTGACTTTAACGCTTATTTTTTTGTGTAAAAAATTTTAAAAGACCACAGGTTTGAAAAAAATATATAATAATTTCAGCTTGAGGTAACAACCTCCACACAATTTCGATATAAATTGTCTTGATTTTTAACTTTACCCCTTAAAAACAAGAATAAAAACAATAAAATCAAGAAACCTTATGTGACAATCAAATATATGAGACAACAAATAAGTAAAGTCAATAAACAAAAAATAAATCTAACATAAATCCTAAATAAATTAAATTATTATTATACCAATACATCCAAAGCAATACTTATAACATACGAATACGAATACACAACTGAGATAACACCCATACAATACATTTCTAATGAAACACCGATACGATCTCCACCTTAATCCTCGAGACAATCTCGTGAGCATGGAGTTGTTCGTCTTTATTGCTGAGCCGTAAACCGTGCGATTTATTATACTCCAACCAATTACGTTCGGGTCGATGTACGGTTGTTAAAGTTATTGAATTTTACTTATTTAGGACCGACCAGGCCTGGTCGGTTTCCAGGAGGCGCGGGTTCGAGTCCCGTTACGTTCAAATTTTTATACGTTTTCTAAATAAGTATTTTTCTTTCCTAAGTGTGGAATAACACTTTAAAAATGTTTAAAAATTATTGAATTTTGTTTGTGTTTAAACAATTTGTAAGAATTAGTGATTATATAAGAGGCCAGTCGTAGCGCAAGGGCAAACTCGACAAATAGAAATATTAATTTAAATGTATATTTTCATTTCTTCGTTCTCTGGTGTCGAGGCAAAGCGCTGCGTTAAGTTCTGCCACTCAACACGCAATGTTTTCAGAATTCGGCAGAAAGTGGGGAACGGAGTGTCTTAGCACTAGGTTCCCTCTGTCTACCCTGTTGTGTGCGGGATATTTCTTCGCTCTCTGGTGTCGAGGCAAAGCGCTGCATTGAGTTCCGCCACTCAACACGCAATGCCTTCAGAATTCGGTGGAAAATAGGCAACGGAGTAAGTTAACACCTCTGCCTACAATGCTATGTGCGGGATACAGCGTGAAGCGTGATTTGAGTTATGATTGTATTGATATGGGACAAGTATGGTACAGTGGTTTGAATATTCGATTAAACTTAAAATGAGATTGATTTTAATTATTTTCATTTCTTATGCTTACTTACAGAGACAAGGTACGGCTACGGATATTTTTAAAAATGTATGGAATGTGAAGAACGAAGTATTTTAACATTTGGTCCTCTAAGTATTAAAATCAAAATTAAAAATCGTAATGAAATGGGTGAGTGGTTCGTTTTTATACATTGTGTATAGATGAACTCAATAAAATTTCAATTTCAAAACTATTTTCAGAACTATTTTCAAAACTATTTTCAAAACTATATTCAAAACCATTTTCAAAACTATTTTCAAAACTATTTTCAAAACTTTATAAAATTTCAATAATCATATTGAAATTTTATAAAGTCTGTATTGTTAGCATACTTACTAACTGCCAGACCGGTCAACTCTGACGTACTTACAAAAAAATCCCAACAATACAGAAATATAAAAGAATACAAAACCATTTACTTATTTATATTATGATAATTTTATTCGTAACTGAAGAGTTCTTGGCTCTATACTCTAACGATAAACGAGATATATCGATCACAGACCATAATGTATTCTTAGTACGTGTAAAATAGCGAATATTTTTTTCAGTTGTGAAAAGCACTATTTTTGACGTTTGTTGACACGTTCTTGATCGGCAGTTTGCGGGAGATATTTGGGGTAATGTATAATAATAAAAGGCAATAAGTATATTCACTTTGTAACTGTACATATATATATATATATATCCGAGATAGAATGAAATTTACAACCAACTCCTATACTATATTATATCTAACTGTATCACAATAGCTCTTATATTGTAAATTCAAATATTTTTAATAAATATTTTGTTAGGAAACGGAAACGTTGAACTAATAGCAAATGTTATTATAGAACATACAAATTATAGGTTAAAGTAGTTGTTTTATACAACAAGAAATTGGGTTATCCCATAAATTTTTAAAAATCTCCCTACAGAAATGCTAACAACATACGTATGGTTTAGTTTGTGAGGGCGCTTGGACGGTTTTCAAAGAGGCGCGAGTTCAAATCCCGCTACGTTAAAAATTTTATATAATTACATTTTTCATAATAATTTCATAATAATTACATTTTTATATATATAGCGCGTATTTTGACACTATAAAGGGAATCAAAAATAATAAGGTACTTCCAGTTAACCAAAAATTATGAAACTTGGTAGCAGTTTGGCAATAGTTTAGGAAAAAATCTGATAACTAAAATTTTTTGGTCAAATCCTATAAAATCTAGTTCAATGAGGCTAATTAGATGCCTAAGAACTTAACTTAGCTTCACGCTTTATCCCTTGCGGGGTAGTCAGAGAGAACGGAGCGCCAAACGCTACGGTCTCTACATACCTCTTTCGCCTCGTCCACTGTCATCAACCTCTTCATACATGCCCTTCGGGGGGTCCTCATGCTTTTTACGTGACCTTCCTCCAGTATCTTTGATACTGTGTTTAGATGCCTAAGTTAAGCTTTAATTTCAAAAAAGCTCGAAACCTCCCAGTTTTGTACGGAACCCTTGGTGGGCGAGGACGACTCGCGCGTTTTTTCCGTCAAGCCTCGCAAAATATTATGTTAAAAATAAAATTAAAAATCATTTTTACACGTTATCCCGCATACAGCAGGGAGGCAGAGGGTACCTAGTGTTAAGACATTCAATTCCCACTTTATTGTATACTAGAGTCATTGCATGTTGAGTGGCGGCACTCAACGCCGCTCTTTGCCTCGACACCAGAGTGAAGAAATGAAAATCTTTTTATTATGAAAAAATATTTTTTTCTCGAGTGGGGATCGAATCCATCCAGACGCGTTAACAGTCACGCTTTGTGCCCCCGCGCCACGACTGGCATACATTATATGCTATGCGAAATATTGGACACTTGGACGGAAAATAAAAACAATTCACTCCTCCGAATAAGGATCGAACCCACAGCAGTCGCTTTTACAGTCCCACTTTGCCGCAATGACTCGAGAAATAAAATGCATCAATGTTTTTTTATTAGCTTCAGGTTGTCCTGCACATAGCAGGTAAGACAGAAGGAACGTGAGAATTTTGTGTTAAAACACTCTGAGCCGCGACGGCCTCATATATAGATAATAATCAACTTCACTGTGTATTCTGCACACAGCAATTTAGGCAGGGGGAACATAGTGATAAGACACACCGTTCCCCACTTTCCGAAGAATTTTTCGAGGCATTGCGTGTTGAGTGGCGGAACTCAACGCCGGGCTTTTTGCATTGGTACCAGGGCGAAGAAATAATAATTTATTCCCTCGTGTGGGGATCGAATCCACAACCGTCGCGTTTCAATTACAACCTTGTACCCCTGGGCCACGACGTGCTCGGGGAATATAGATAATAACAATAATATTTTTATATTGTAAAACATTTCCATAAGCTACTTACAAAGACTTTTAACATTCGAAATAAAGAAACAAGATCGTATAATTAAGGTGAAAGATAAACCACAAAGTCATTAAAGTGGAAGTAGGGGCTTTAGAAGTACATTTTATTTTAATTTGAATCACTTAAGTCTGGTTCCCTTTGCTGGTAAAGGTGTTTGCTTTTAGAATAACTACTGTAGCGCTCGTGGTTTTACTCACTTCTACTAAGTTAATTTACTATGTATTATTCTTTGCTCTGGAACGAGGCAAAGCGCGGCGTTGAGTTCCGTCGCTGAGCACGCAATGCCTCAAGAATTTAGCGGAAAGTGGGGTGGAGAAATGTTTTAATGGAAACGGAGGTTCTAAATACGAGGTTCCCAGATTACATCTGCCTTCCCTCCTATATGTATGGTTCTTAATACGAGGTTCCCAGATTACATCTGCCTCCCTCCTATATGTATACAGCGTAAAGCCATAATAAAAAGAAAGTGTTACTTTATTTTTGATATTTATTTATAACCCTTAAAGCCCTTAAATATTATGATTCATTAACTTTATGTTTTTACTATTATCTTTTTAAGTTAAAATCGACTTTGCAATATAAGTTCATGTCAACGGTTGAAAGGCTATTTGTTCTGAACGCCATTTTGTGAACTTTACACCAGAGCCGTTTAAAGTTTCACTTTTTAGAAAAAAAAAAATCATTTTTAAAAATCTATTAGGCTGACGATGTTATTCTTTTTCCATAAATCTTCTATTGTTTAATAATGTAAAATTTAATATTATCTTAAAAGTAATATAAAAAAATAACATTTCTAGTACATTTAAGATATAATTACATTGAAATATAATGTTGAAACATAATTTTTTTAATAACATTAATTAGAACTCCATGAAAGGGGAAGTAAAAGACTTCCCCAAACATAAACGAATAACAGAACAAATACAGTATTATTAAATGAATCGGTGAATTTAATTATAAAGAAAGCTTTTACTTTGCTAATGTATTAAAAAAAAATTAAAAATAAAAAAAAACAACTTCACGCTTTTTCTTGCATAATTGGGTAAGCAAAGGGAACATAGCGGTAAGACATTCCTTTCCCCATTTTCGGGGTACTTATTTATTTAAAATAATTTTCATTTCTCCGCTGTTATAGACGAAGCTCAGTTCATAAGTTGAGTTCCGCTCCTCAATATCCAATATCTTTAAAACTGGACGGAAAGTGGGGAACGGAGTGTTTTACTTTAATCTATCATTAACATTTGTAATATTTTTTAAAGTGTTATTCCCATGTTTATGTGTTGAACCCGACCTGGTCGGTGTCCAAGAAGCGCGGGTTCGAGTCCCGCTACGTTCAAATTTTTATAAGTTTTCTAAATAAGTATTTTTAAGTTAAATTTTTATTATACAAGTGTAGAACTTAATTTCAGCGAAAACGAGTTCAAGATTTAAAGAGATTGAGATGGAGATTGAGACAATAATTGTAGCGATTTTAAATTCAAGGTCTTCGATAAGAAGATTTAAGAAAAATAAATTGCAAACCAAAAGAAACACTTTGTGCTAAATAAAAAAAAAACGTAATAATTTAGTAAGTTGGGTGTCGATAAATCTTCCTCTGCCAAATAATCTTTGACATAACAACAAACGCAAATGGTAACGAGGAAGAGCCAACATTTAGACGAAGATCTATAAGAACGTATGGGTTGGCTACGGGTTCGAGTCCCGCTTCAGTTTAATTAGAAACGTCAAAAAATGTTTAGAAAGAAGAATAATTTTCTAAATATAGATATTCTTTCTAAATATAGATAAATTAAAATTAAAGTAGTTTAAGCCAATTCTAAGTCTGTCTTAATTTTAAAGAAATTTTCAGCTTCACTGAGTGCTTAGACACTGCGTTCCCTACCTTCCGCCGAATTTTTAAAGCATCACGTGTAGAGTGGCAGAACTCAACGCCGATGTTTTGCCTTAGTGCCGGAGCAAAGAAGTGAAAATATTAATAAATAATATTTAATTCGCTCGAGTGGGGAACGAACCCATAACCGTCGTACATCACACACCATGCGCCATAACGGCCTAAAGAAATCTTAATTAGGATTAATTAGCCTAGAAAAAATATGCAAAATAAATAAGCATTAAATTAAAATACCTAAAGAAACACGTGAAAACGTCGACCATTTTGAAGCACACGTCCTATATAGCCAAATAATCTGATTACAATTTCCGTCCTGACAGAGATCGGCAGAGTCACAGGCTAACGCGATTCCGTTAACTGAATTGTTTATATTAACTTCCGTTACGTAACGACATTTTGTACACGTTTTTACAGTTAAAACCTTTTAGGATACCTTTCTTTGTGCTCTGGTAGTGTCAGTCATGTCAGTTAATCAGCTTTGTAAGTTTGTTGACTTTATATCTGTATATTTGTTAAGCAGTTTTTTTTTACGCTATATTTGGCATATAGCAGGGCAGGGAGTGGGAACGAGAGGTTCCTCGGGTGGAAATCGAACTCATAACCGTCGCGTACTGTCACACACTTGTACCCCTACGCCACGTCGGCCTCACGTATTTGTTGATGTGTACAATATGCATAGACTGCTTACTTCAGTTACCAGTACCTAATTAAAATGTCCATAAAAACTAAGAGCTTTTAATATAAATATTGTTAGGGAAATCCTGTAAAAGAGGGTAGATGTAGGTGAAAAATGTGATAAAAGCAGTGGACTTGTGACAATCGGGGGCAGTTGCTTGTAAGCGACGGCCCGGTTTGTATTGGAAGGAAAGCATTGGTATTAGGTGATATATATCACTTATTGTAATTACATAGTATCTCTTTCCAAATAGTTTAGAAACAAATAGACGATATGTGTTTATATAGTGTTTTTTTTTAAAAACGTTAACCGCTTCCGATTTCTAACAATATATATATATATATATATATATATATATATATATATATATATATATATATATATATATATATATATATATATATATATATATCTATCTCTATATATAATAAAAGGATAGAAAAGTCAATTCTGTACATGAAAGATATAAAAAAAATAAAAATTAGGTCGGTTTATATGTCGATTATAGAACCTAAAAAACCACTCAGTAGAATTCTTGTCTGTCTGTCTGTCTGTCCGTCTGTCTGTCTGTCTGTCTGTCTGTCTGTCGGTTTGTTTGTTCGTCAATCACGCAAAAACTACTGGACAGAAATTGATGAATTTTTACATGGTA
>JAATLQ010033044.1:67702-78879 GCA_013421005.1 Heliconius erato x Heliconius himera | reverse complement strand
TTAAAACAAAGCAATTGGTGAAATTTTCAAGTAAATCGGTTCAGTAGTTTCAGAGAAAAATGCGGACAACAATATGTCGACAGACAGACAGACAGACAGACAGACAGACAGACAAGAAATTCAAAAAAAATCTTTTTGCTTTCTATTAGTCTTTTTAAGTGTCCCTCTATCCATTTCAGTCAAAATTACTAAATGTACAGACAAAATATTTTTACTGTCTTATTATATATAGAGATGAGGCCAGTCGTGGTGCAGCGGCACGAGGTATGCCTGTAAAACTGACTGGTTGTGGGTTCGATCCCCACTCGAGGAGATGAAATATTTACTTAAATTTATATTTCCATTTCTTCGCTCTGGTGTCGAGTTCTGCCACTCAACACGCTATGCCTCCAGAACTCGGCAGAAAGTGGGGAACGGAGTGTCTTAACACTAGGTTCCCTCTGCCTACCCTGCTGTGTGCGGAATACAGCGTGAAGCTGATATATAATTATATACGTAAGTAGAATAGAGCCCAGTCGTGACGCAGAGACACAAGCGTGCTACTGTAAACGCGACAGGTTATGGGTTCGATTACCTTCTCGCTCCGGTACCGAAGCAAAGCGCGACGTTTAATTCCATCACTTAACACACAATGGCTCCAGAATTCGGCGGATTATGAGAAACTTGAGAAGTGTGTTAATGAGAAGGGAATATCTTAACGCTAAGTTTCCAGGTCTATTGGGAGATACAATGGGAGAACAAAAACGTAGGTATAATAATATATATTTTTTTCTGTTAAATGGTTAGTGAAATTTCTTGTAAGTACGATCTAATCTTAAAGACCAATTTAGTAACGTAATTTATTGTTCTGATCACAAATGCAAGCGTATTTTTTTTTCTTTTACTTGAAGCTTTACCGTGTATCACATGTAATGTAGCAGGGTAGCGAGAGGGAGCATAGTGTTAAGACACTCCGTTCCCCATTTTCTACAGAATTCTGCAGACACTGCTCGTTTAATGGCGGAACTTGACGTTTTGCCACCAGAACGATGAAATGAAAATATTAAATATTTAATTTTCTTGAGTCGGAATTGAACTCACAACCTGTCGTGTTTACTGTGACACACTTGGATCCATGCGCCACGACTGGCCTCAATGAAATAAATAAAAACGGGTTATTATATGTTATATTGCAAAATAACAAGAAACACATAATAAATGTTCATATATTACTTACTTGACAATCTTGAACATCAAAGAGAACAGTGCACAGAAGATCTCTTGACAGTCCTCAAGTTCGAAGCACATATTGAACGACTTCACATAGGCCAAGTTTTCCAATAGGTAGAAATACCGCTTGAACGCCGGGTCCTTCGGGTCTCTGAGACCTTGCAGTTGGTTGATAAGGAACAAAAATATCGTCTTTACCTAGAATAAAATGTTTGTTTTATTAAATTAAAATTAATAAAAAACAAAAAAGACCTCCAACTTCGAGGTCATTCTGAACGTGTAAGTATATAAAAATAATAAATAAGTTGTAGAAAAAAAAAACTTCAGTATAACTACATACTCGTACAAAAGTATTTTCGCAATTTGTTAGTTTTATTACATAACAATTAAGTGATAAAATAAAAAATGGCAAGGCTGTTTAGACAAAAAAGTTATTTCTAGTATTACGATGTATACCAATATAATAAAGAGGAAGAGTTTGTTTGTTTATTTAAACGCTAAGATCTCTGGAACTACAGGTCGGATTTACTTTTTTGTTTTGTATGAAAGTTACATTCCTCAGAAATGTTATAGGATATATAACATTACGGTTTAATTTTTAGTTACTCTTAAATAATTAAATAACATTAATTAGGAGCGCCATCGTATTACTTTAACCGCTTGCGCTGCACAAAAAGTTAAATATATTAAGTACAATGTATTGCAAAAACATTCAATTTTATTAGTTCTAAAATAAAGTCCGCGACAACTTACATCTATCTCTTATAGATAAGTCACAATAAGGCATTTTGTGACAAAAACAATATTGAAAGTTGCAAGGCGATATTTCAACGTTTTCTATTTGACAAAGATATTGAAACTTACGAGCAAAAGTTATTCCATCATCAAGAAAATTTTATGAAGATAAGCTTTGTCTTTTATAGCAATTAATTTGGTCGTATACTTTACGAGAATTGGGCGCTCAATTTCGTCCTCGCAAACAGCCACATAGTGGTTGTACTTTCTCAAAGTTATGAAAAATGTTTGAAAGTGTAAATTCATATAATCTATCTTTTGACAAATACAGCATAATAAAATAATTATAGGTGGTATGGGGGCGAAGCCGCGAGTGGGCCGCTAGTTACAAAAAACTACGGTCTAATGTAATAAAACATAAATAACTGTAATTGAGTCTGGCGTAGCTGCGCGATGGTTGTGGATTTGATCCCCATACGAGGGACTGACTTGTTTTCGTTTCCCTTGGGACGACAACATTCGGCACTTAGTTCCGCCACTTCACGCAATATCTCAAATTCCGGTAGAATGCGAAGTACACTAATTTCTCCCTACCAATTCTGAGAATCTATAGCATTCAGACAAAGACATAGAGGAATAAGTAAATAAAAATTAAATAAAAAAAACAAAAACTGTTTGTAATATACATCAGTTGGAAAGGCAATATTGAGAAATCATGTAGGTAGTTACTCTGTTATTATGCTTTTCAATTTTCTAACTAATAATAACGATACAACATTGTATTATATTTTATCTTGCATATAAATGCGTTATACCAACGTAAAATGCGTAACAAGTAGGTAGTGTAGTAGTTGTACTATTAAAACTTCAATCTTAATTATAGTATTATTTTGTGCAAAATAACATTTTGGCATATTGATAAGAACATACATAAAAATATATTTGGACAAATTGGGAACCTCTTCCTTTTTTGAAGTTGGTTGAAAATGAGAACACACTCTTTTTCTGAGATTGGTTGAAAAGAAATGCAATGATGAGGAATCTCACTCCTGACGAAAAGTAAAACGTGGTTCGCCAATTTTAACAATGTTTTTCCTCGTAACTATTTCAGTATAATTATATTTTTTCCAATAAAGAATCATCGGAATCTCTTGACGTGATATTGAGTTATACGTCCGTTTGTCGTGCACATACCCAATGTAAATTTAAAACTCATGTCATTTTCTCACATATACCATTTGTCAGAAACGGACCAACTTAAAACGGGACCACTAGGGAAACTCACTCACAACAGCTAGCTTTTAATTACAAAAAAGAGTCATCAAAATCAGTTTACCCAGTCAAAAGTTCTAAGGTAACAAATTTAAAAAAATATAGTCGAATTGATAACCTCTCTTTCTTACAGAAGTCGGTTAAAATAAAGTAATTCATTCCTCCAAGTGAGAATCGAACCCACAACCGTCGCGTTTACTACACAGACACGTTTGTTCCACTGCGTCCCGACGGCCTCAAATTACATATGAAAATGAAATACGTTAAAAACAAACCATACCTGTTCTTGATCCTTATAAGGTGCTTCAGGAGCATACACCCTGAGTACATCAGCAATACAACACGCGATGAGCAGCTGAACATCACGCGAAGGGTGGGTGAGGAAGAACTCATCCGCCAGATGCAGGGCGAGAGGAATGTACTGTTGGTACATGCCCTCATCCTGGCCAAGACCTTGGAGCGTGTGTGCTAAGGCCTAAACATAGAATATGAAAAAGAGTTAGAAACTTAACATGTTAATTGCAAACTAAAAATTACATAATATTTAGAAAGTATAGTGCAAAATCAAATGATAATTTTTTTTTTCCAATTTAGAACTTAGGGTTTTTAGTTAGTTATATTTTTATATTTATATTTCGTTTCTTACGTCTATGTATATTAAAAAGAAGCACTTATAAAATAATTACATAACAACATTATTATAATTTGCTTTGAAATCGGTATGTCATGCATTACTTTGTCCACATAACAATACCTATACATCTCAAACCGTCAAATGGAATAAATAACAACTGAGAAAAGATTTTTTTATATACATAAATTTTAAGTATTTTTTTTTTAACATGATAAAGTATAAACCATATTTGTTTTATGTAAATCTCCGTATGCCAGTAACATATTGGACAAAATTGTTGGTAGTAGCCGGTTTTAAAATGTTAAAATTGAAAAGTCAAATCAGCTATCTATATCTACATACTAGAGGACCCGTTGGCGCGTTTTATACGCGTTACCATGGCAACGTGAAATGCAAAGTGTATATATTATAAAATATATGCTACTGTGTTTTATATTATTTTTTTAATTTAAGTTTCTCTTATGCATTATTTAAAAAATATTAGCATTCTGCACTCATTCTCTTTATAAACTAGATATGTTCTATATTTTTTGTTGCACTTAAAACATATAAGAAACGCAAAATTAAAAGGTTAATTAGCAAAGGTAGGCTTATTTCTAAAAGAAATCTCTTCCAGCCAAACAATGGATGTGGATGTGTGTCAAACAACGGAAAGAGAGTACAGTGCAGTTATCGATAAAAAGAAAAATAAATAATGAAATAAAAAAAAATACAATAAAGGGGAAACATAATATCCAAATATATAAAAAGATACATATACAAATATACATATCTTATACATATATACACTATATTTACAAATACAAATGATATATAATAATAAGTGTAAAAGATGTAAATTAAACGACTTAATTAGTTTTTTTTAACAAATGAGTTCATTTATAATTACGTTTAAATCGCCCATGCAAATTACATAATCATATTGTAGCCAAAGGTTCTCAAGAATTCTATCCAGAGTCCTGAAATAATTGACTTGGTCATTTGGTGAGTACAAGACACCAACCAGTACATTTGTATGACGCAAGGTCAACTCTACCTTAACAACCAAGCTGACATGCCAGCTCCTACTCGTACGCAGGCTGAGTGATCTCTGTAAAGAGACTTTACAGCCTGCAGCAAGGATCCGCTCACATTATACCGGGGTAGTGTCTCCCACAATTTCGCTCTTACAATTTTGGAACATTTTTTTTAAAGTGTCCACTTAAAGTGCCCACATCCACACTTAGGAAAGCAAAATACTTATTTAGAAAACCTATAAAAATTTGAACGTAGCGGGACTCGAACCCGCGCCTCTTGGAAACCGACCAGGAGGCGCGGGTTCGAGTCCCGCTACGTTCAAATTTTTATACCCCTTCACCCTATTCCAGGTCTAAAGCCTCCTTGGGCCTCCCACAACAGCCATTCAGATCTCTATTGCATTCTTCTCGCTAAAATAAAATATATAAATAAAATAAATATATAAAGAAGAAATAAAAAACTATAAGCTAAAATATATACATATATACACATACATATTTAAAAATATAGTATTAAAAAATTACAACAAAATTCATCTGCAAAAGTTGATTTAAATACAATATTACACTAATCTTAAAATTACAGAATAAGACAAATTAAAAGTTACCTATTTATTATACAAGAAGGAAAAATAACACAAAACGGAACGTAAAAAGTATTAATAGTAGACAGTTAACACTACCATTAATCAAGAAATCAAATCAAATCAGTTAACACAACTGACACAAGACATAAGTGACATATGTCAAGACGTAAAAATATAAACAAAGTCACACATCGCTGTTAAATAAATTGAAAATGTTAAAAATATATTAAATTTAAATTTAGCTAAACGAGAATATGTTAGTATACCTGCAATGGAGGAAATAATGTGATTTTATACTGAACTATTAAACGGCCAAATTAAAATGATGTAAACAAAGAAGACCAAGGGTTTTCCACACAAGAGACTTGAAAGTGTTGAACTCAGCAGCCAGTTTTTACGGTAGGGTTGGAAGCCGCAGAACCCGATTGTGAATTTTTTTTCTCAAACTCACCACTCTTGAGGCAAACACAGGAGAACTCTTTAATACTTTTAATTTCAAAGTTGTATTCATAATGATATTAGTGAGTGTAGTTACTATCAACTTAAGCACAGGTATTTAATTTTTTTGTACATATATACATACTTTTAAGAAATGTTTATATAAAACAATCAAAGAGTTTTTAAAACCGCATATATTCACGTTGCAATACAATCAAAAAATATTACGTCGCAAGAATGAAAAAAACTTAAAAAATTCATAGCTTCTAGATAAAAAATAAACGTAGGTAGCTATTGTAAAAGAAATAGAACAGCAAAATTCCTGTAAGTCAGAACTTATTAAAGAGCGGGGAGCTTTCACAATTTCCTTTGAAAGCGAGCACCTACAAAGGATAAAAATGCGACATTTAATCTATACTTATTGAAAATTCTTTATGAAGTAAATTAAATATGTAACGTTTATGGAAAATGAAATATTCTGGTAAAAGCTGTAAAAAAACGAAATATATTGAATTCTAAAAGATGAGTAATGAATACAGATTGAACTAGATAAGTCAAAAAAATTGTAGACAAATATACAAAAAATATATTTGAATGTTAAAAACATAAATCTATATTTTTTGCATAAATATTCGGAGCATTTGAATCCACATCTCTTGGACAACACCAAACGTTCTAATCAATTAAGATATACCTATACTTATTTAGATGTAGCGGGTACTCGAACCCGCGCCTCCTGGAAAACGACCAGGAGGCGCGATTTTAAACGTTTTCTAATAAAGTATTTTTCTTTCCCAAGTGTGGAACAACACTGTAGAAATGTTAAAAATAAGATATATCTGTATTTTCAATCTGCACATACATACGTCTCGCTTTAATAGCTAGAGCACTCGGGCAGTATTCAAAGAACTTGCTATATGCGCACAATGCAATAAAGCACCTACCTACTATATAATAACTCGAAATACATTTTCCCAGTAATTGCTTTTTAATGTTAATTAAACGCTAATTGCAGTGGTAACAAATAAATTATAAATGAGGTTTTACTAGCGAGACTCGCGTTTTAAATATCACATTACATATCTATTGAGTTCGATTATTAAAAAATGTTAATAACTGTGATAAGAAATTATTATCATAACTATTTGGAACAGTTTGGAACCTAGTGTCAAGGCACTCCATTCTCCATTTATTGGAGATTTTTTGAGACATTGCGTGTTGAGTGGCGAAAATTAACATCGTGCTTTGCCTTGGCAAAGAAAGTTTTATTCATTATACATAAAAAACCATTTCGTGGTTTGAAGACCACTTGTATTTTGTTAAATCGGATAGAAGGAAGGGGAGCCCTCCCCTTCCTTCTATCCTTTCAGTAATATTTGAACCTACAACGATCGCTGTACCGCAGCTCGCAAGTACGGCGCGTTACATAAAAATCATTACAGTGTTTAGTTCCAGGATTACCGTGTTCAACCAAACAAACTCTATTTCAGCTTTATAATGTTAGGTGCAAATTAAATGTAAAAAATCTGTCGAATTGTAGGTATGAAGCCTGGTTTCTAAAGCACAATCACTAAAATTCGCATGAGCTTATGCTTGTATTTCCACCAATGACTGTTTATTGGTGGGAAGGACCGCGCAAAGAGACAGAGCAGAACTCGCTCAGTTGTATGAAAACTCTTATTTGGTGGAAATGTAAACTTATTTTTTTTAAAAGGGCTCCATTCCGCCTATGCATTTCCCTCTCATTTCTCTTTCGCTTTCGAAACGGGGATTTTAGAATATAGTAAGGTACATCGATTATATCATATATATAATATAGCTAAGGTAAAAATAAACTACCGTTTTTCCAAGTATTCTACACTAGTGTGCATTGTTTATTCGATTACGGTAAGCTTCTTATAAACTGCTTTTGCTTATTACTAAATATATTTAAAGTGTCGTTATTACATTAAAATATTTTCTGCCATCTCACGCTTTTTTCTATATACCCTACTAGGGTAGTCATAAAGTAGTCATCACCCAGTGTTAAGTTAACGTTCCTCACTGTCCAAATTTTCGAAACATTACGTGATATATGGCAGAACTCAAAGTCACGTTTTGTCTTGTAAGACAAAACTTGTAAGTTTGGAAAAAAAAACGATTTATTACTTCGAGCGGAGATCGAACCCACAACCATCATGTTCACGGCCGATCGAGTTGGAACGTGAATGCAGTGGGCTGCAGCATGGCATCTAGTTCCGAATATCATAAACAAACCTGAATATTATGATTAATCGATATTATTAAGTGAGAAACAAAGTAACTGTTCACGTGTCACTTAGTATAAAAAAAGACATGATTGCGATAATTTATTTTGCAAAATTCCTTTGAACATTCTTCTTTACATAATATCAACTGAAGTATTCAATTTTAACGATATTGACTATATCTATATAGTTATTATGTATAATAATGTACGAGTGATTTTATATTACGTTTGTCCTATTCTTAAACTAAATATATTACGTCATAAGATAGGCTCGATTCCTATATGAAATGCGAGTCAGTGGGATGGTTTTAACTGAACTTGAAAAAACTTTAAAAAAATAATTAATTAACCGTAAAGCTGCACGCTGTAACCTTACTTAGTGTTAAGACACTCCGTTTCCCACTTTCCGTCGAATTCTGGAGGCATTGCGTGTTGAGTGGCAGAACTTAATGCCGCACTTTGTCTAAACACCAGAGCGCTTTGTGCCCTTGCGCCACGACTGGCCTCAATCGTGGTTTTCAAATACAAATTCAATGAATTACAATTTTCATGGTTTTAAATAATTTATAAAATTTACACAAAAAATCACTTGTGATTTTGTGTTATATTTTGTTTACATTGGTCGCAGGCTCCCATTTCTAAGCTTAGCAATCAGAGTTCTTACTTAAGAATTAGCAAATTATATACTTATTTAGAAAACGTATAAAAATTTTAACGTAGCGGGACTTGAACCTGCGCCTCTTGGAAACCGACCTGGACGGTTTTTTCTTTCTTAAGTGTCGAATAACACTTTACAAAATAAAAAAAAATGGCAAATTATAAATGACATATTTTCTAAAAAAATTCTAAAAAAAAATATAACTCTAACAATTCTTTCTTAAAATAAAAAAAATTATAACCTAATGTCAATTGGACAGGATTAGTAATTTGATATTATAGTAAGGTTGTTGTGGCATTAGCTTGACACCGACTTCCAAATTATAAATTTTTTCTTTAATATTTTTTTACAAAAACAAAGTGCTATTGCTTTTAAAATGCTTTTGTTAATTAAATTTATTTTATACTTTTTAGTTTGTTTGACGTCGGTTTGTTTTTTGTTAAAAAATAATTGATTTTAAGTGATGGGTAGACCTAAAAAAGCTGCATGTCGACCGAGTACATAGTGGTTGTACTATTACATAGTAGCTCCAATCTTAATTGGACATATTGACAAGAACATACAAAAAAAATATTCGGGCGAATTGAGAACCTTTCCCTTTTTTAAAGTCGGTTGAAAATGAGAACATCTTCTTTTTTGATGTTGGTTAAATAAAATGCAACGAATGAGGAATTTCATTTCTGGTGAAAACTTTTAACAATGTTTTTCCTTGTAACTATTACAGTAAAAGTAGTACAACTACTTAAACCATCTAGTCTTCATCATCAGTTACACGTCATCAAATTGTGATTTCCGGAAGCAAACACACGAGTCTTTACAAAAAATATTAAAATCCTTGTAATTGTGCCTATAAAATTTAAAAAGTTCCCTCGATTTCTCCAGGATCCCATCATCAGATGTTGACATGGTCACTATGGGATCACCCGTGAGATATACCCTTTCAAACAAAAAAAGAATTATCCAAATCGGTACAGGCGTCTCCGAATAATCGCCGACCAATACTAAAAAAAAAAGATTCCGACGAATTGAGAACCTCCTTTTTGAAAGTCGGTTAAAAATTGATAGATAAAGTTGACGTTATCACAATAGGAAAAATAATGTCACTGAGCAGAAAATAAAATAAAATAAAAATCGTGGACGAAACGCTATTGTTCATGATATAACGGAACGATTTATTTACTCAAACGACACAGACAAGTTATTTTATGAGGAAGGGATCTCTAGTGTCGAAGATTTTTTTTTTAGCTTCACGCCGTATCCCGCACACAGCAGGGTAGGCAGAGGCAACCTAGTGTTAAGACACTCCGTTCTTCACTTTCTGCCGAATTCTGGAGGCATTGCGTGTTGAGTTGATCTCAACGCCGCGCTTAGCCTCGACACCAGAGCGAAAATTTAAGTAAATATTTCATCTCTTCGAGTGGGGATCGAACCCACAACCAGTCGGTTATACAGTCACACTTCGTGCCGCTGCGCCACGACTGGCCTTCGTCGTCGTCGTCGAAGAATTGAATGGAATATACTTAATTTTTAAGAGTTTTTTTTCTGGCTCTACTTTTTATGAAACACACACAAATGCAAAGCTCAGCTTAACCCTCGCGAGCTATAATTTAAATGTTAACGTAAAGTCAGCTGTCAGTGCAAGGATGCGAGCGCATGTTAATTTTCTTAAGATTTAATTACTTAAAACGTTACGTGTTTGTATTGAATACGTTTATAATATATACATTTTGTGAATCCATTAAAACTCACAATAATTTAAAAACTCCTCAAAATATAAATATTTATAAAAAACTAAATATTTATTATACATAATTAAAGTTCAATTATAGGATATATAATAAGCAAAAAATCTCGGTCTAAAAATAAAATATTCCCTGCTTTCTGCATTGTGCATTGAACACAAGATAATAAAAATGGGTCAACCATATGTTCTTTTGTCGTGAATCCTTGTTAAAAAACTGTCGGCCATAATTTTTATGCCACTTCCTTAGCTATTTTAAAAATACTATTTATGTATAAATAAAAATAATAAATAAAAACAATATTATTAAATTTAAGTTTCTTGATGGGCCACCCATATAGGCAAAAAGTAAAAACTAATCAGTCTGCTTCTTTTTTTATTGTTATCATTAAAATTTATTCTTAGGCTACGTTCAGATGACAAGCGTTCAACGCGCGTTTCGATAACGCGCGTTTACAACTACATTCTTTTTATTCAGGCCGTACACATGCTAACGCGCGTTTTAATAAAGCGCGCGTTGACGCTGCGCTAGCGCTCGTCTGTTGTAAGCGCGCGTCAACGCGCGCTTTGAGATCATTGATTTTCTATGTTTCCGTTCAGTTGAACGCGCGCTTTCGACGCGGATATATGCATTTTAAG